>VIAB01009518.1:12764-58236 GCA_009801035.1 Oophaga pumilio | reverse complement strand
AGAGAACAGAGACCAGCACAAGCCCCCAAAGGGGACCCGACTGAGCTCAAAAGCAAGGCAGCGAAAACAAGGAATATCAAATCACAGAAAAAAAAACAGAAAGTAACTTATCTGAATGACAGCAGGAGACAGCAGAAAAACAAGCTGAATTCCAACCTAGACCAGGAAGAAACAATTGATCACCGGCGAGGATCATGGGAGGTCAGCTTACTTATATCAGGCCAGTCCGTCCCCCCTGATAACCATTCATCAATTGCAGGTGTAGGACTTTTGCTGTTCAACATAGGTTCAATACCTTCAGCAACCACCAGAGGGAGCCTCAGCTCTGAAGTAATCTCCAACACGTTCACAACACCAACCACTATTACCAAGAGGCACCACTAACCAAACAACACCATAAGCCGTACACACCATAAAGGTGGTCTTTATGGAAGAGTGGGCAGAAAAAAGCCTTTACTTATGTACAAAAATTGTATGGCTCATTCTGAGTTTGCCAAAAGACATGTGGGAGACTCCCCAAATGCATTGAGGATGATAACCTGGTCAGATGAGAACAATATTGAACTTTTTGGCTACCAAGGAAAAAAGCTATGCCTGGCACCAAAGCAACACAGCTCATAACCCCAAGAACACCATTCCCACAGTGAAGCATGATGGTGGAATGATGTAGGGATGTATTTGGCAGCAGGGAACAGGGAGAATGCTCTGAGTCGAAGCAAAGATGGATGGTGCAAAATACAGCGATATTATTGGGCAAAACCTGTTTCAGTCTGTCAGTTATTTGAGACTGGGATGGAGGTTCACCTTCCAACAAGACAATGACCCAAAGCATACTGCTAAAGATAAACACGCGAGAGGTTTAAGGGGAAACATGTACGGTAAATGTTTTGGAGTGGCCGAGTCAAAGCTCAGAGCTTAATCCTATTGATAATCTGTAGTCAGACGTGAAGATTGCTGTTCACCAGAGGAAACCATCTAACTTGAAGGAGCTGGAGCAGTTTTGCATTGAGGAATGGGCAAAAATCCACGATTTTCAGCTGTAATTGCTGTATAAGGAGGCTCTACAAAGTACTGACTTTAGAGGGGTGAATAGTTATGTACAATGAAGTTTTCAGTTATTTTGTCCTATTTGCTGTTTGCGTCACAGTAAAAAGAAAACCAAATGTTCACAGTTGTTGGCATGTCCTTTACATGAACTGATGCAAACCCTCAAAAAACAGTGTGAGGTAGCAAAAACACACAAAAAAATGCCAATGGGGGTGAATACTTTTGCAAGACACTGTATAATGCTGCTGCAGCCCCTGACCCCCCCCTTCTCACTTTAGATCGATCATTGACATGCATTACGCTCAACATGACCATGAGGGGCCTAGTCAGTGCCGGAAGATTGAAGAGAAGACCGATCCTTAGCGAGTAGTGGACCAGGCAGGGAGCTGTGACAGAAGGACCGGAGAGGGACAAGTCTAGGACGGGTCAGTATAAGCGTTTATACATTTTTAATCCATTCCTGGTCCTATAAAGAATCCACCAAAACCGCTAATGGCTGACTGCAGTTTGACGGATTTGTGCAAGTTGAATTCTGAATGATTCCAATTCTGGAGACTTAGAATTTGTAGGAAAATTCATAAAGATTTGCTCATCTCTGCTCCTGATTAAAAAAAATTGTACTGTTGTCTATACAGTTCTCATGCAAACCAATGTGTCTCCGTAGCGGTAAATTACAAACAAACCACGGACAGTAGAAAAAGGGGATGGAAGGGACTAACGAATGACATTCTCGGTGCGGTAATCGGACTGCAATCGGATGACATCCGAGTGCAGCCTGATGCTTCCCACGCACCCATTGAGTTGAACGGGTGCACGAGATGTGATCATCGGATGCACTCACAGTATGTCGTATCAGCATGAGAAAAAAAGTGCTGGTTGGCACTGTCCCATAATATAACATTGGGCTGAGTGCTATCCGATAAAACATAACCTGTCTATTACATAGTTATGAACAATGCTGAATTTTCCAGGACGGTCTTGAATTTTTTGGGGGATACAGTTAAGAAAAATTCAGAAAAAGAGTTGGGTTTCTGCTAACTCTGCCCCCAAATAGCCAGTCCCACATGGTTAGTTGACGTTCTTTACGGGACTGGGGGTGGGACTTAATCCTCTTTTGCCAACATAAATGGGCCTTCACCGATACTCTTTGCGAAGCAGACATGTGGCCTCTCCTGTCCTTTAATTTTAGAATCATGACTTTGGATGCCGTCCACTGATCAGAATCATAGTGATACAAGGGGGAATATTCTCTTTAAATATCTCTGGAGGTTTTGAAAATTTCAAAAATTACAAAATTTATGGTGACAAGGGATCTTCTGCAGCCACCCCAAAACAACAAATGGCTGATAACAGCAAATTCTAGACAATGTGTCCACCAGTTCTGAATAAGAACCTCTTGTCCATTTTGCCTATCCAGGACAGATACGAGTTGGACGGCAAGCCAAAGGGTCAGTCTGTCCAGGAGACGGCTACCTACTCGGCAAATACTGTACATAGCTATAAGGTATTCTAACGCACCGGTTGTGCCGCAATAAAAAAATACAGATGCCCTTGAAAGGCGTTTGAAAATATTACAAAACACTGAAAGTAACGGAACGGCAAAAGATTTCTATAAAACCGAAATAAACACAAATCTACAGACATGAAATTTCTGTATGAGCAGAGAATTAAATTCAGCTGCGGCAGCGGCAGAGAGGAGGCCGGAAATAAAGACTCTCTGCTCACACATCCATTCTAAGCAATCTGCAGATCATTTAAAATATTGCCAACGAAATGATCACAATTCCCGGCACATCCAGCCTGACCATGAATGGAGCTTCAGTCATCAGCGATCAGTCAGTGAATGGAGTTCCAGCAATTTCCACAATTTATGGCTAAACCCTATCCCTGTGAGTACAGGCACCTGCAATATTTAACAGAGCAGGGAACTGACCTGGACGGATACTTCTTTTCTGGATGTTTCTACACATTTGCCAAGATTTATTTCCCTCTGAAGGAAACTAAAACCTCAAGAAATAATTTATAGAGTTTTGTTGCTGTTCTAAATGAGAGGTTTCCAGAAACTAGACCGGCTTCACTTCAATAAATAGACTTCAGAATTGAACTATTAGAGATTCTTCCTCATAATTTTTTCTCATACCTGACAACTTTTCGGGAGGCTTAAGATTGTGGTGAGACAATGAAAATTAGGGTGACTACGCCTTCTTCTACAGGTCACATCCCTATAACCATTCTATAGGCTTCAATTGTGCCTGTGGTCATGGAGGTCTCTCTTTTTCCGGGAGCCTCAAAGATGTTCAAGAAGAGTGGGTGAACAAATGAGAAGTTTCTGGAGGACAGACGCAGAAAGAAAGTGTCCAGTCCATAGTTGGGCCCTGGAAGAGCCTGGTGCAGACTTAGAGGATGGAGCAAACTGCCAGAATACAGTGCGAGAGCATTCTGTGTTTATTGCTCGTCTATGGAAAATGCTGAGTGATGCCAACACTGCAGTAGCCCAGTTGTTAGGAATTAAGTAGGTTGATGTCTGAAGTGAGACTGGGTGGAGAGCATGTTGGCATATTTAGGGGATGCTTTCCCACCACTCAGGGTCAGTTGCAGAGAACACGTGGATCTGGTAGGAGCTATGCTAACTGATAGCCCACGACTTGTAAATGAGCAACATCTGAATGAAGTTTGACGCTAAAGGTTTACAGAGTGGAGACTGCCTCTGTGACTGTCTTGGGCCGATAGAATGTAGGCCTATTCAGGGGCTGCTCTCCCACCACTCAGGGTCTGTTGCAGAGGACATGTGGACCTCCGAGGAGCTACGTTATGTGATAGATCACAATTATTAAATGGTAAAAAAAAAAATCACAACTGTATGTGGTTTGTTGGCCCTGGGTTACCGAGCGAAGATTTACTCTGACTGTCCTTAGCAGTGGAAGCCATGACCACCTCTAGAGACTACAGGAAGAGACCACCCTAGTAGAAAACCGCATAAGAAGACAAGAGCTAGGGAAGAATAGAGGCCTGCTCTCATGTTTCGGCAGCAGAGAGATGGAGCCCTGAGGAAAGGCTGGGAGAAATTGACCTCTGAGGAGACAAGAAAGAAAGTTTAGTCTTCAGTGGTAAGCGAAGGACTACTGCCTGATGTAAGCTGGCAAGCTCAAACGCCAGGTAAGGCGTGTAAGACTCGGGAATACCTGTACAGTAAATGAAAATTGTGCCATTAGGTTCTGAAGTGAAATAGAAAAGTGAGCCATTGTGCTCCATAACAAGGAGGATCTAGAGGTCAGCCTCAAGACGAGACGGTCCTATGTAACTGTAAGCAGGTTACCTGGATGTAACAGCGCAGACAATGAGGAGACAGTGGTACTTAACCAACACTATTTATTTAACTAACGCAAAAAGGAAAATCTATGTATAAGTATATATATATTTATATATAAAAGTAAAGCACTGTATGGCGGATTACAGTAACAGGGTTGACACAGTATATGCAATAAAACTAAATACAATATCTATGGAAACGTTCCATGACATTCACCGTTCTTGTTTTTTAGCAGTTAAACGACTGCTAATGCCTTTATGTCTCAACTTCGCTAATGCCTTTATGTCTCAACTTCACGGGCGTCACTCTCAGTACTAGGTCCGTCCCCATCGCAGTCTCTATAAACAGCTCTGATCGTTACACTGGCCCTAGCGGGGTTCATTCGCATTTTCTATTAGGCCACAAGACCTTGACATGCGAGTCACTGGGTGTACAGTGTGCCTGTCGCACTGGCCGTCTCCCTTCCCTGAAGCACGGCTCCAGCCCACACCCTGTACCATACGTCTGCGTTGTAAGTAGCAGCCTACAGGAACAGTCCTCAGCTACAGCCGGATCGTCTCCCGAGCCTGGTTCGGACCTGGACACAGTCTTCTGCTAGCGCTGCTTACGGATCTTCTATTGGCATGGGGTACAAATCTTCTACTGGCACTGCTTAAGGATCTTCTACTGGCGTTGCTTACGGATCTCCACTGGTGCTGCTTACGGATCTTCTACTGGTGCTGTTTACAGATCTTTTACTGGCGCTGCTTACGGATCTTCTACTGGCACTGCTTACGGATCTTCTACTGATTCTGACTACGGATCTTCTACTGGCATGAGGTACGAATCTTCCTAACAGCTCAGACCTTCTCCTGAATCTGATCTCTCTCGGACACTTCTGTGGCAAAGGTGGCTGTAAGCCCACCTAGCAGCTACACAACCTGTCCTGGTACAGGTTATGGTGCCAATGGCCTCTTCTTGGCCCGGCCAGGCACTGCGACACAGGTGTCATCTGACTTGGTGTCGTCCTCAGACTTTTCCTTACAGAAAAATAGGTTCCCACTATTTGGTTCCTACTACTGTAATTCTTCCTTTACTTTCACCTTTGACCAGGAGATGGCGGTATTCACTTGCACTTACTCAGCTAGGCATCAACAATACTCATCTTCACTCTTGTCCTCTTTCTTATATAACAAGAGAGGAAGAGACTGGAAATAAGTTGCTGTTGAAATGTTTAAAGAGACCATGCCTTGTAAAATGAAGCAATGCTACCACCGTCAAAGGAGACTGTGGTTCTGCGTCTCCCAAAAAGTGGAATTCCCTTGTATAAAGTTACACCTCTTAAAGACTTGGTAGCAGTTTTTGTAGTGTGGTTTAACCGGTTTTGTGCTGGACTGGGATACTGTCACCCCGAGCAAAGAGCTAGGCCAAGACCTGTGTCAATGGAATGGGTACTTATTCATTTACGATGAGATGGAGTGTGACTGAGAGGTTGCTGACTTGGAGTGGTGGACCACATGTCGGAGGTGGTGACTTGGGGCCTGTGAGGAGCGGTAAGAGGAGATCACCTTTAGGATTGAAAGTTAACTTTGGGAGTAAAGATGGTTCAGCTGTTTTACCACCTGGTTCATGCTACATGCTATAGAAAAATTCAGAATGGATTGTAAGCGGTAAGCTCACCCAAGTGCAGAAACAATAAGAGGGAACTTACCGGTTTTGGATTCATACAGTCTACATTGAACTCACGTAAATCTGCAAAGTAAAAGCTCCTGATGTACTTTGCTTGTGGATTACAGCACAACTGACCATGGAAACCCACAGGAAACACTAAGCAAAGCTGGACAGAGGCCAACAACCCACCTGGACATTCAGGAAGTTCACGTCAATCGTTTGGTGCACTGAGAAGACCCAACAATGGGTCTGGTGGCTTTCTTCTCTCCACCAGATAGCATGGTCAGTGAAAATACTCCACTGAGCGCTTGGCTGCTCTTCCGATGATTTTGTAAATGTTTTTTTAGGTATTAGGTTGCAGCAAACATTTTTCCAATTGAGGAACGAGTAAGTATGGGAGCTATTGTGATCTTAACGAGCACCTTCATTGTCATCGAGACCAAGAAGAAAATAAATACCGGTAACAATTCTTAAGAGTTCACAGCCCACCTGTGCTCAGACGATCAATACATTTATCACGTAGGCTCCAATTTTCAAGAAATTGTCAGATACCAGCGAGAAAACCAGGCAGCCTGCCTTTCTTTTTTTTTTTTGAAGAGTCACAAAAGTCTGTCGTTTTGCGTGAAAATTTCTGACAGTATCCTTCGCTGCCCACCATATTGATCTGTGCATTAAT
The DNA here is from genome assembly GCA_009801035.1 of Oophaga pumilio. Lineage (NCBI taxonomy): Eukaryota > Metazoa > Chordata > Amphibia > Anura > Dendrobatidae > Oophaga > Oophaga pumilio. The sequence goes on along the minus strand of VIAB01009518.1, from coordinate 51,553 downwards.
ACTGTGCACAGGTGGCAGACTACAAGATAAAAAGTGACTCACAAATCGATCTGTAGAGTGAAAATTTCCTTCAGCTGTGGATGGGCATTACTGAGAGAGCTCAAAAGATGCCACATCGCTGCTATGTAATATTCTCAGACGTCTCATTGCCCGGTCAGGATCTGGCCTCAACGTCTTCTCAGTAGGTGGCACATGGTGCGATTGTACCAGGGTTACTAGGAAATAATGAATGTGCTGTGGCATCAGCCTGCATGTGGTAAAGGAAACCAACACAATGTTACAGATGAACTATTAATATCAACCAAGGGGGCGCAATAACACTGACTGAACAGCTTCCAAACTATTGCTCAAGAGGCTAAGAATTACCTCGTCAAAAAACTGTTCTGTGAGTCTCTCAGGTCTTTACTACAACTAGTAAAACTTATCCGACATGTAAAAGTTACATGTCTATATGTACGTACACAGTGATTCCACCAGCAGAATAGTGAGTGCAGCTCTGGGGTATAATACAGGATGTAACTCAGGATCAGTAATATAATGTATGTACACAGTGACTGCACCAGCAGAATAGTGAGTGCAGCTCTGGGGTATAATACAGGATGTAACTCAGGAAAATACAAGGACTTTCCAACAAATATTCCAACATTAATATCTGATAATTGCCATATAATCATACTTTGTGGCTTATTAGATGACAAATGGAGGGAATTGTAATGTGAAGCCTTTGTGGTGTAATGAGAAACACTTAGCAGATTTGGGATTATATTTGTGCACTGAGACTAAAGTCATTTTCCTGCAGCATTTTTCCAGAATTCCTGCAATGTCCATTGGAAAACAGAAGCCCCAAGATGGGGCAGTAAATCTTACTAGCCGTGTGGCTGTGACTCCTTCCTCCTGTGACGCTGGGGCCTCATCCACCCATCAGCGCTCAGTAACGACTCTCTCCTCAGTGGCATCAGCTCTCTGTTTCGTGAACAATGTCTTGATTGTTTCTCCGAAAATTGAAAATCCACAAAGCAGAGCAGGGAATATTGGGGACGGAATTGTCATTAGCGCTGACACAATCCCTCGTTAAATATAATTACTGATTTAAGACGGGCATAAACTGCTCTTTTCAAGGATTACACTGACCAAGTGATTTTACCCACTCGGATGATTTACATGATGCTCTCTTGTCACCGCGGTGAGATAACAGCTGTTTTCCGGCAGATACAGTCACAGCCGCTATGATGCTGCATTATTAAAAAGTCACATGAAATCTGGACTTTAACAATTCTCTGCCATTCATCGTTACTGTTGGTAAATGGTTTTCAAACTATATAACAGCATTAAAGGGAATGTCTATCTTTGTTAAACGTCCGCCACTGCTCATTTATTCTCAATACATCTTTAAAGGGGTTGTTGTTCCAATTTTCTGATCCAGATCTCCTGCATAAATGTAGAATTAAATAATAAAATTCTGTCTGCTTGTAGTCACCACTAGGGGGAGCTTCATAGCAGACGATATACAATAGCATGCTCTTAAGCTCCCCCTAGTGGCCAGATTTGATTAAATACTGATAAACTGAAATTAATGAAAAAAAACATGAAAAACTTTCTTGAAGGGGCTGTCCACTCCTAACTTTTTGATTAAAAAAGTATTCACCATGGCTTTATAAAATAATAAAAAGTATAGCCACCTACCAATCTTCTGCTGCTTCTCCTCTTGTGCTGGCCTGTACCCAGCGGTCTTAGTTTTTCTGGTCGGGCATGTTACTGCAGCAGCCAATCATTCATCACAGCAGTGTCCAACACGCCACTGATTGGCTGCAGCAGTCACATGTCCAAACAGGATGTACAGAGCTAGTGTGTATATGACTGCTGCAGCCAATCACTGGTGTTCATCACGTCACTGCTGCAGTTGAGTGGTCACATGTTCGTAATGGCAGAATGAAAAAGGACAGAGACCGGTAGGGAACCCATCCGGTGCGAGGAGTGGAGCCACAAGGGATCATTATGTACCTGGAAAAGATGAGAGGAGCCACAGGAGATGAAGTGCCGTGGTGCCCCCAGAAGCTTTCCCATTAGTCAGACTCTCGCCAGTCAGACTGCAATATGTATTGTGAGACATCCCCTTTAATTGCTTTTCTGGCCCACATATTCTTTAATATGTACTTCTACAGTAATGGAAATCCTTAGATAAAAATAGATTCTTAGAGTAAATCCGATCTCCGGAGAGATGATTTATCGTATATTTTTTTTTCACAGTATTGTAGAAACTTCATATTATATTTTAATTGTTACAAATCGACTGGTACGGTGGGAAAAATAATGAGAATTCAATAGGATTTCTGTTCTTGGCTTCTCCGGCGCTCACTTCACAGCTCATATTACTTTTTGTAACAAGTTTTCATCGCTGAGACTGATTAATGAAGCCGAGCTCTCTCCTCCGGTCTCTCACCAGACTCCGCACCAAAGTCTTCAATATTGCCGGAGCTGCTAATTGTTTTCATTCAATTAATAATTTACCAATTATCCGGAGGTAGCGGGGCTCTATCTTTTAGGATAAACATGAGAGTTTTCTTAAAGCAGATGAGTTATTTCTCAAAATGCAAGTTTTAAAGATACTGTGCTTTATGCTAGTTGTTATTGGTAAGGACGAGCTGGGCTGGGGGGACAGAGGGGCAAATTCAATTCGGGCCGGTTCCTTAGAATGTATTTAGGGGACGTAACGCTTTAACAGCACTGTACCTTTAAATCATCAGTGGCTGCATCACGACATGAAGCACTTGAGGAGCGTTTTACACTTTGTGCTGCAGCCACAGATGATTTTAAGCAAGGTACAGCACCACTACAATACAATATCAAAGAACCTGTTTAACCTCAAAGGCGCTATTAAGTAAACATCAAAAAACACATTAAAACAAATAAAAAAAAACATGTTCTTAGGGTGTGTGCACACAACATATTTTAGATGCAAGTGTGCCCGCATCGTTTTTAAAGCAAGAGAACGCTTCATTGTTTTTCTTGATGGCTTTTGCGTAGTTTTTGCAGCTACATAGCAATTGTTTTTTTTTATTTTAATGTCATATATAAGACAGTGGTGCCTATAAAGAATGTCCAGGCCACTTCTTTTAGACACTTCACAGCTATCAAAGCCTGAAGTGGTTAAAAGAAGTGAAAAAAGACGGAACATCTGCACAACAAGTCGTTTTGACATTGCAGTGCATGTGTTCATTTTTGAGGGACATTTTCTTAGCGCTACTTCGCCTGTACCAAACTTGAAAAAAGATGAGCACATATCCTTATAAAGCCATGCCAAAATCCACGTTTCTTTTAGAAGTGGTTATTAGATGTGGATTTTTTCAAAAACTCTAAGTGAACATACCCTTATATTCCTCATGGGTTTTTTTTAAGGTTCACCAAAAATATTGGGTGTCTGTGACTATTGAATATGCTGTTTAAATAAATAAATCAAGTTAGCCTCACTGGTTCACATGGAACCAAATGGTGCCTCCATGTAAAATTGGAAGCAAAAGTAGGAGTCTTGTATGGACACCGGGAATTCTGGGTCATTTTATGTATCCATCCTCTGCACGAGCACTTAGGGATTTTTGGATTACTAGATAATTAACCAGTAGTAGGCTTTAGAAAATAAATATACAAGACTGTACGTAAAATATAATTTGTGAAGAAATTATTCCAAAAATACATGATAAACAAAAAAACATAATAAATATATATAAATATTTATTTAAATATATGTATATATACTGTATATATTCTAATATTCCAAATACCGTAAATAAAAAAAATTAAATGCATAAAAATGCAAAAAAAAAAAAAGAAATTAAATAGTTTTTGTGGTTCTAATTAACGAATGTTTCATTTTCTGCCTGAAAATATGTTGACTTTAAACTGTGAAAAAATTGGACGTCAAACCTTTCTTACCAGTACAGAGTGTTCAGAATATTTCCTTTATTTTGTAAAGGAATGATTTTTCTCCTCCAAAACAGACTAAATCTGGGAAAGGTGGAATATTCACCAGCACATCCAGGGAAAAAGACGCCAAGAACAAGATGGCTGACAGAGGACGCGCGGGCTCTTGAGGTGTTGGATGTGATACAGACTCTTGACCCTCCATCTTATTATAAAGTACAAGTTTGAAGGAAAATAAATGCTGCAGATTGTGTTTTTCTCCTACACGGATGGACGGCCAAGCCTTTTATTACTGCCTGTTTGCTTAGGGTTTGGCTCATTTCAATATTCACAATCGAACACGGCCAGGAAACTGAGGGAAACCTCAGCCAAGCTCGTGTAGGAAAGCCAGGCAGGAGATGAAGTACATGGCTCACCAGTAGGTGTCACCTGGACCTTGCACGGGCGATGAGCAAAGTCAATAGGACAACCAGAGGCTGCTCGATTTACCATCTAAAATGAGATTTCACCCATGATGGGACACAGCTGTCGGGATGGAATTGGCAATTGTTTTAGTGAAAAAGTCACGCTGATCTTCAAAACATAACTTGAGACCGTAATTGTCAGCTAACATGTTTTCCCTCTATTACAGGAGCTGCTCACCAGAAGGCCAAGAACATTCGGAAAGTGTCTGAATTATTTTCATCCTATCGTTCAACGAGTCTTCTAGAAGTAATGGAGCAGATGCATTTCCTATTAGTCTAATTTCTTAACCATGTTCTGCTCGTATTGTAATCATAGATACACAGGACTGCAAATAAATGGGTCGTCTGGTGTGGGAAACCCATTTTTAAAGGGGCCTATTAGGGAATTCTGAATTACTAGATGTTGGGCTTCTGTCTTTGAGCAACTGGTGTGTCTCTCCTGTCATGGAGGACCCAACGTTGTCAAGGTTTGATCCAGAGTGAAATGCTTAAATCAGACCTCTCAACTTTTACAGAATAGAAAGAAGGACAAACTACGTGGTACAGCAAATTGGACAGCGCCCCCTAGTCACATATATTTACTATTCTTTCTACCTTGGTAGGAGGAGATGCCAGAGGGTGCATGGTGGCAGTGAGGGACACTCAGCAGACTGCCAGAGACAACAGGGCGTAGACCCAAATACAGGACTGTCCAGCTGCAACAGGGATGGATGGGACCTATGGATTTTAATTTTTATTCATTCATTCACAGTTGTCGCAGCCATGAGTTTCTCATTTTTATGTAAGACTCACTATGTGACATCTGGATTTTTGGTGTCTGTAAGGTTGTGTAACTATTTTTTAATTATTTTAATATAACCTTCTATAGGAAGCCTGAAAAAAAAGTATGTAAAAAAACATTGTTTAATTTTTTAGTACTATGAGAAAAAACATTAAAAAAGGTTCCTTCTAGTCTGTGTCGTGAACATGCCCCCTGATGAAGCTCGGTGAAACACGCATTGGGGCACAGGGCTACACCTAACAGGGCTCCACATTATTACTATGTAAGATTGCCTCCTATGCTCTCCTATCTGATAAATATGTTAACCATTAGGGAATGTACTGCAATAGATATGAGGGCATACTAATTCTGTACTGTTTATAGCCTTGGGAGGTTTGTTGTTAGCCCTTCATTGAGCTACTCTTGTTTTTTAACAAAATCCATCATATTTTATATTTAATAAAGCTGATATATTTGTGAGATATTTTGTAGTACCATTTTTCTTTTGGTTTATCTAATGCAGATTCAGATAGAGAAAAGGCTCCTAAGCTAGACCATGCAGCCTGGGGCTCATACTGTAGCTTTTGCTCCTGCCTTTAATGCTACATGTTGGGTGTTTGAATCCTTACACATTGCCCTGACCTCCCAGGATGTGTTACAGCTCCCCCAAATCAGGACTGTCCTGCTGGATCCATGACGTTTGGGAGCTGTGATTAATTGGTCCCAGGACTTTCAGAGAACTTGATCTCATTTGATAGATAATGTGATGAATATACAATCTAAAAATTATGTTTTTATCCCCCAAAACTATGTTCTCACTCCAAAGTGCTGGTCACTAGGTCTCTTGTCTGTATAAGTTTCTGTCTGCTGCCTGTTGTCAAGTGTAATCCATCTCTTGCAGCAGTGACCTCCGAGAAGGACTACAAGAAGTGAGTGTGGGTCTATGACTCTCTACGGTAAGTGGGGCAGGTCTTTGTCTATCTACAGAAAGTGAGGGCCAGTCTTTGTCTCTACTTGAGGAATGTTTTTGTTTCTCTACAGGAAGTGAAGGAGTGTCTTTTTGTCTCTACAGGAAGTGAAGGAGTGTCTTTTTGTCTCTACAGGAAGTGGAGTGTCTTTTTGTCTCTACAGGAAGTGAAGGAGTGTCGTTTTGTCTCTACAGGAAGTGAAGGAGTGTCTTTTTGTCTCTACAGGAAGTGGGGAATGTTTTTGTTTCTCTACAAGACGTGAAGGAGTGTCTTTGTCAGGAAGTGGGGCAGATCTTTGTCTCTTTACAGGAAGTGGGGGCAGGTATTTGTCTCTTTACAGAAATTGGGGGAAGGTCTTTGTATCTTTAAAGGAATTGAGGAAAGTCTTTGCCTCTCTACAGGAAGTGGGAGGAGGGTCTTTTTCTCTTTACAGGAAGTGGGAGAGGGTCTTTGTTTCTCCAAAGGAAGTGTGGTCAGCTCTTTGTCAACCTGCTCCTTCTCTCCTATCAAACTGCAAGGATTCATAACAGGAGAGCCAAGCTTTCATTTCAGGGCAGGTAAGTCATTGGACAATGTCAGAAGCAAGGCATGTGTAAAAGCAGTGAAAGGATGTTCCAGCACCTAATGTGCCAATAGAGTGCAGGGAAACAGGAACTGCTAACTAAAAAAAATAGGTCCATATTACAGGGCCAGAGAATATGTGCAGTTCCTGGACATACTACACTATAGTGTTTGCATCAAAAGCAGTTTTAAGTTGTTATGGTCAATGACAGCAAAGAGACCAAGATTTTATATAGTACTACATGAAAGGATGAGTACACTTTAATTTCTGATGCTGGGGAATTTAGCTCTTGCGGCCAGATTCCTCCTGGAGATTACAGCTAATCGATGATTAATTTTACGAGTAATCATTTTATTGTTGGAGAAGGTTGGAGGAATGGAGATCGTAATCCTGGTCTTTTTCACAATGAGAGAGCCCATCTCACCAGTGCTTTGGCAACTGAAGTGAAATTAATATGTAAATGTTCCAAAATCAAGTAAGAACCTCAAAGACTGGAGCTTTAATATCAACAAAGGGAATTAATGTTTTGTTTCTGCTATGTGATGTGTGGGGGAAAAGAACTATCGTACAAGGGAACACGGCAATCTATGGTAATGCTGAAGGTCTATCCAATTGACTGCTTACAGGACTATCATGGAGAGTCGATGACTTTCATCTTGCAGGATTGGATAGGGGGTTGGTGTGCGGCTGGTGACGGAGTGGCACCTACATTGACAACGTTGATGTCCCATGACTAATCCAAGCAGTGTAGATATCACTACATGGTGGGGCGTATCTACCATGGAGTGAGTTCTTCTCCTGGCCACCAGAACATTGACTCTTAATAGTACCATTCTCTACCTGTAATTGCCTGAGAAATGTAAGATGTCTTTCTTGTGCTGGTTTAGATACTGTAGAAGGGTTAAGAAGAGGACATAAAAAACTGATCACTAATGGTATGGCAGTCCATGTGGTCCTCAGATGGTCCAATATGACCATGGGCAAAAGTAAAATGACTTTAAACACTGTAGCTCAATATTTGAACCAAGAACTAAACGAAAAAAAAAATAAGATAATTTGATGCCACTCCAGCGCTAAGGTTTGGAAGTCCCTGGTGGTCTTTCACTTGACCTGCAGTGACGACCGTGTGTGCATGACAAATGCAGCCAATCACTGGCCTCAGTGGTCATGTGCAGTACTTGTAGGCATCTCCATTGAGGTCAACAATGGCCAACTGCAGTCACATGTGCAAGGTCAAGTGATGAACCATCAGGGTCCTCCTGGATCAGAAGTGTGGAGGAGGAATTACCAGGTCAGTATAAGTATTTTTTAACACATTTGCTGTTTTTTTTTAATATCCCATTTAATATGTGTTCCTCTTCACCAGAAATGATAAGTTTGAGCATCCTCTTCACCATCACTTAACCAGCAGGTTGAATGCACGAGGCTCCGTGTGTGAATTTCCCTCAGTAATTGCCTTGTGGCATAATTTTGCTCAGAATGTCAATTTTATGGCCATAGGCACATCAAAAAGTCAGATTAGAAAATCCAATTAACCCCCTCTTTTTTTTCTCTGTAAAAATATTTGATCTCAAAGAATAAACCAGATGGGACGTATAATATTAGTCTGTTTTTTTCCTGTGCTGTCTCTGCTCATAAATCAGCGCACAGATAACTGCAGATTAATTATAACTTCAAGCCTTGCAAATCCCATCAGGAAGGTTTACAGGGTCCCTGTTGAGTAATGCAAAGATATAGAAACCGGGGCTCGGTGGGATATTATGTAAAAAACGCCCTAATTGGACAGACTTTAACTCCTTTGCAGCCTCTTACTGGGGCCTTGAGGACCCAGCGGGAGATCATATGAACAAATTCACATAGTAACCCAAAGTTTTGATATTAGCTAATTAAAATGTTCATTACTGCACAGATGGAACATCTATATTTGCCCGATCTCCACAAATAATATACCACGGTGGGGTGAGATATTTATGGATACACTAAATCTGTCACAAAGAAGTCCATTTTTAACCAACATGAATTAAACATTTTCTGAATATGGTTCCTTTTAGAGAAGAAGACAAGTTTTCTAAGTTTAGCAAATACGAAAGTCCTAAAAAGTGGAGCTTATAAAAAGGTGGACATTAATTGAACTAATTGGAAGCTGTGGCCTTCAGCGACAGCCGAATATTGCCACTAAGTCATAGTCCTTGCCTGTTTTTGATAACCTCTCACACTACGGCTCCCTCAAGATCATCACTGCTGCACAAGAATCTAGTCAAGAAAAGACTTTGCATTGGACTTGGACCACAATTTATTAAGTATTTTAAAAAAAATTATGTCCTTTGGCCTATATTAAGCCAAATTTAGAAGGATAAAGTTCCACAATAGTCAAGGAAAGGCCACTCCTGACCAAAACTTGAATAAACCCAGGTCTGCTCAAGTGTTTAACTAGATCGTTGCCCAAGAATCTACCAGGGCTCATAGTCTAATCACAGGCTCTGGCCGTCAATATTGGCCAAACATTTACAGCAGGTTATAGTTGTGCCTATTTTTGATAACCACTTCTAATACTTGGGCTCACTCAAGATCTTCTCTGTTACACAAGAATATCGTCAAGAAAAGATCTACGCGTTTGACTTTGAGGGCAATTGACCAATTAATTTTTATAGAAAACTACAACTTATGGCTAATAATACGCCAAATCTAGAAGAAAAAAGCCCCACAAGAGTCAAAGAAAAACCACTACTCCCGAAAACTTGAAGAAACCCAGCTTTGTTCTGGTGTCCAACTAGACTGCTGGCCAATAATACCTCCAGGGCTAAAAGTCTAACTGGAGTCTGTGGCTGTCATTGTTGGCCAAATAGTGAAACCAGGTCATATTTCTTTCCTATTTTTGATTACCACTTTTCATAAAAGGGCTCACTCAAGATCATCACTGCTACACAAGAATCTAGTCAAGATCTTTGTGTTGAACTTGGATGCAAATGTAACAATTATTTAAAAAAAATTCCTATATATTATGGTTAATATTGTTCTGAATCTAGAAGGAAAATGCCACATAGTGGTCAAAAAGCCATCTCTGACCAAAACTTAAAGAAAGCCAGCCCTGCTGTCTACCTAGGTTGTTGGCCCAGATTCATCTAGGTTTCAAATTCTAATTGTAGGCTGTGGCCCTCAGCGTTGAATGAAAAGTGAAACCAGGTCATAGTCAGTGCGTATGTCTAACAATTACTTCTTATACTAGGGTTCAGTCAAGATCATCTCTATAATGCAAAAATGTTATCAAGAAAAGATCTTGGTATTGGACATTGTGTTGACTCTTTTGAAAAATAGAACTTTGCGTTGGATGCAAAAATTTTTTTTAAGGAAAGCTACATTCTACGGTAAAATGTAAAAGAAGAAAGCCTCACAGGGGCAAAGAAAAGCCACCCATGGCTAAAAACTTTCAGCAGACTCTACTCTGGTGTCTAACTAGGCTATAGACCAAGTACCCTTCAAGGCTCAAAGTCTAGATTTGGCTCCATCAGTGTGGAGGAGTGAAGTTGCAGAATAGTGAGGAACTTACTTTCAATCTGTCACCAGTTATCGACCATATCATAAGGGCTCTGCAGCAAATCACTATATTTCTATAAGTTATGTAACATTCATGAAAATTTCAAAAGAAATACGTATAAAAAAATATCTTACCTTTCAACATGGTCAACATTGCCAGCTACACCAAGGCCACCTATTGTATAGATTTTGCCATCATACACGAGGCTGTTGTGCCGACACCTTGGAACGATCATCCTGGAGACCAGATTCCAGTTATCAAGTAAGGACATATAGCACCACACGTCCGCAAGTGTGACCCCGGATTCCATGCCACCTAGAGGGTACGGAGAGGGGTTATTGTGTAGAAACATGTAATTTACATATGTTATGTAACGCTCAAAGCTTTATGATGAAATTGGGGAGCTGTAACCGGCTATACTGAAATTCACATGTGCTTGGTGTGTCATACGGGGATTTGCTGACATGTAAGAAATCACCGAGTCGTGACTTGATCCTTTTGTAGTCTCATAGAAAAAGGAAGGATCTAAGCCTTACTCATATACTAGCAGCTAATAGAGATCCAGGGACTGGATCAGGACTCTCTGCTCTTAGTATACAAGAAAAAGTTGGATAAATCGAAGGTCAAATGTTAATGAAAAAGGAAAAACCAGCATTTTTCTCACTCATCAGTCCTCTTGATGGCGCTATTCTATCATTGTCTGATCTGCAGTAAAAGTAGGGAATATCAAAGCAAATAAAGTGACTTAATGAGCATTTTGGGTGAAATTGGATTACAATCTAGAAGCAATTGCACACAAAGCATATGTGATATCACAGAGAGGACGTAAACTTCATGCAGCTATTTCTCTGGTTGGCTATAAGCTCTTGACCTCAAGGCAACAGGATAAGCTTTGCCTCTATGAACCTAATTACAACCAATGATGACCAGTTTTAGTCCTTCAACATTTTGTGTGTGACAAAAAACACTCCTGGCGGGTACATATGGGTGCTTGTTGGTACCATAAGCAGACTAAATCTTGACCAAGCTTTGGATTAAGTTACCAGAAAAGATCTATGTATGTCTAAAACTGTTCACTGAGTTTTCGAAACGAGTGGTAACTCAAAAATGGAAACTTGGCGTTGATGAGTTGTATCTATGGTTTAGTTGTCTTAGGTTAGGTTGGGCATATACATTAGTTCATGGTTACCAAACCTGACAATTTTGGCAGGACAGTCGAATTGTATGGAGGCTTCTCAGCTCTCCCGATGGAAGATGTAAACAAGAGGGTAATTAGGCAGCTGGATTTTAACATGATCAATCTATTTTCACGGAGGACTTAAACTGCTGGCAGATTTGTCTGTCCAATATGTCTGGGAACGGTTTACCCATTCAGATCACAACTGCATGTGCAGATACAGGAGAGAGAGCTTATGGCAAAAATGAACATTTATTTTTGGTAGCTCATGGTCAGGGGCATAACGATCGGGCCAGTGCAGTATGGGGCCCGCCAATGCCAGCAGCTATTCCAGCCGGATGTGCATCCTCAGACGCACATTCAGGCGAAATGTATTGCGGCACAAAGACCTGCTGGGTTCCTGCACTGCAATACATGATTGCCAGCTAAACAGAGGCCAGCAGCTGACGTCCGGGGGCAAGTCACTGGCGATGCATGGTAGTGACGTCCTGCGCTCCCATCTCTTGCACCCTGAAATCAGCAGCTTCTGCGCTGGTTATAGAAGAGGACGCCACATGACATGGTAGCGGGGGAAGGTGAGTAGAATTGTTTATAATTTTTTTTACGTATTTTGGAGAAGAACCGCAAAACAGAGACATTACACAGGTATGCAAAATTTTGGTTTATGACTGATTCGTATATTTTCTTATGCCCTAATTTTAAAAAAAAAACACTTCTATTGTTAACCATTATGTATGGATTTTGCACAAAATGAGTGTGAATTTAGGTACAAGCGAGATGAACAAGAACATTTTTAATTGCAGCCAAAAATGTGCACTATAATATATAAAAAATTATTGAACATTCTGTCTACAACTTTATTGGAAATCAATTATTCCGCCTTTTACTTTTCTCTTCAAAGGTTCTTTTGGTACCTTTTCTCCTATAGAAGGCCTGTACTCTGTGAAGCATCCAGCACTAGTCCTCCAACATGTTCCATCACCTTGGTATCGTCATTCCATCGCCTCAATATTTGATTAAATCTTTCTCTTTGGTCTTTGCTAACAGCACCAAGGTTTTCAGAAAAGTAGTCCAAATAGGAATATAGAAACATGTAACTGCAAATTCATCAGACAACCCAAGGCTTTGAAACGCTTCAACCTATTCTCGATGATGGACTTAAATTTTGGATCTTTGTTGTTACCTAGAACTGTCCTCATGACGCCTTTAAAAGAATCCCAAGCCCTTTTCTCAACAGCTTTCATTGTTGTTTCAAACACGTCGTCCTTCATGAGTTTCCCACTATCTGGACTGTTGTGAATGGGCTTGAGATGAGTTCTGAGCAGAGGCTCCCTCTGGTGGTTACAAGCGGTACTGGTCTGTCCAGTGAAGATTGTGAAGATTGTGAGGATTGGGAATCAGGTGTTACTGACTGGTCTTATATAAGGGAGTCACCTTCCCATCAGGGTTGCCGGTGATCAATTGTTCTGGTCTCTATCCTTGATTCCTGTTTCCCTTGTAGCCTGCTGTGTCGTGTCTGCATCTCCTGCTAACAGATAAGACATTTTCTTCTTTTTGTTTTTGTGCTTGGTTTTTGCATTTTGTCCTGCACTTCTGTGGGGGCCTTCAGGGTCCCCTCCGGGGGCTTTTGCCCTCTCAGTTTAGTTCAGCCACTGATGTTTGTACTTTTGCTTTTTCCAGTTTTTTCAGTGGCTGCTGTTTTGATTTTGTTACACCAGAGAACTAATTTAGGTGGTAGAGGTCGTGTGATCTCAGGTGTTTTTGAAATTAGTAGAGTTGGTGCTTTTCAGGGTTTTCTGGGATTGCAGTAAGTACCCTTCCTGTCCTTTTCTATTTAGTTAGTTTGGGCCCCAACGTTTGCTCATACTATTTTCTGTCTGTGTCAGTATTTCTTCTTGTCTAACCGCCATTACATGTTTGGGGGCTTTCCATTATCTTTGGGGTTCTGCTCCAGGGCAGATAGCTTTCCTATATCTATCTTTAGGTGTAGTTAGTTTCTCAGGCTGTGACGAGGCGTCTAGGACCAACGTAGGAACGCTCCACGGCTGCCTCTAGTTGTTGTGGTTAGTCAGGGTACTGCAATCTCATAGATTCCAACTGCTCTGGTGTATTGCCTTTTTTGCCTGCACTCCTCAGCTACCGAAACATAACACTGGACCCAGAAAAATGTCTCCCTTCAGTTTTGCTTTGGACAAACCCTGAAACTTGGTACACAGGTACTTAAAAGTGTCTCCCTTCAGTAGATACAGTAAAGATGTATATCTTCGTACCGTGTTAGCCAGTAGATAGAAAAATATTTAGAGTTGAGAGTCCTCAGTAGTCAGTAGAGCTTTCACAAACTGCTTCATCAGTCCAAGTTTAATGTGGGGTGGTGGCAGGAGAACTTTAGTGGGAACAACTAAACTTTCTGTTGCTATGTTCTTGAGTCCAAGTTGCAAAGATGTTCTTGTTTTCTAACTATTTTAGCTCCAGTGATAAGTCCTATTTCAGCTGTCCACTTCACACAAAAAGAAGGGGTACTTTGTGCATCCTCCTCGCTGCCCAAGAAGCAAAGAGAGAACTTTCAGATCACTACATATTGACCATCCTTGATCCTCGTAGTTAAGCTTCTTGAGAATAAAGACTAAATTTTCATAATTTTCTTTCAAGTGCACAGAATGCCCTAGAGACTGACACATATTTGCTGCTATTGTGCAGCAGCACAGCTTTCAGACTTTTTTTGGATGAATCAATAAAGAGTCTCCTCTCACTCACATTGTACTCAATGTTACAATTTTCCATCAGCTCATGAACATCATTGTAATGCACTAGAGAGCAGGCTTGAAAAAAGTATGTAAGGAATCCTTTTTTCTCCTTCTATACCATGAAAAACAGGTACCAGGAGCTAGCAGGTTCTTTTCCTTTAGTCTAGAGCCTAAAAGTTCTGCAGAATGTTTAGGAAGGTCCAAGCCCCTGACTAAATCATTTAATTTGAGCTGTGAAAAAACCTGTGGCTCATTGGTATTAGCGTGAAAGTCTTCATCAGAATCCTGTTCTTCATGTTCTGAATCAGGTGTATCTTCAAGTTTCTCCGGAGGTGAAGGGACAGGTATTACTGGACCATGAGGCACAGGGCGAATCGCTGATGAGAGATCCAAGTATATAATTTCCTTCTTATTTTTAAGGATCAATTCCTCCACATTGCACATACAAAATTAGTAATCATCACTATGATTTTGGGGTTCCCCCCAGATCATGGGCACGCCAAAAGGAAAGCTCTTTTTCTCCCCTTTAGACCAATGTTGTAGTTCTTCTTCACAAACAGAACACACTACATGTGGAGCCCACAACTTGCCCTCATCACCTAGTTTTACACCAAAGTAAGCATCATACACTTTTCTAATGAAGTTCATAATGTTCCTTTGTTATTTCATTACAGGACAGGGGCCAGGATGGGGGACATTATTACAGGAAGGGGCCTGGATTGGAGACATTATTACAGGATGGGGGGCATTTTTACATGAGAGGGCGAACGTGCATGTCTTTACAGGCAGGCCGGTGTTAGGGGCAGGCAGACTAGGCAGCTGCCTAGGGCCCCCACCCAGGGGTGGACATACTGCCGCGGGTGCAAATGTACCATAGCCCATAGCGGCACAGTGTGCAGCCGCCATGGGGCCACTCAGTCAAGATTACGGGCGGGAGTGAAAAGAGCCCGGGGTCATGCAGCATCGGCGCCCCTCTCACTCCCTCCTGTAATCAAGAGGATACTCAGAGCCGGGAATAGAGCGGTGAGCAGAGTGCAGGAGTTCAAAAAGGGGGCGTGTCACGCAGGGAGAGACGCTGGCCAATGAACGCTTTCCTCACCGGACTGATGAGCGCGCTCACTGGCTGCCGTCTGTCCTCCTGCATGGCGCGTCCCAATGGTGACTGGTGAGTACTCACCTGGAGTCAGGGACCCCGGGCCACACAGCACACAGGGGACAGCAGTGGAGGAAGAGCAGGACATACAGGGGGTCTTCTGCTCCCTCCACTTTTCCATTCCCAGCAGCATCTCAGAGCAGAGGTCGGGGGAGGAGGCTCACTGCAAGGGGCAGCACAGCAGCAGCAGGGGTATATATCAGTCCTCTCTGCTCTGTGATCCCATCCCCCACAGTGGGTTCTGAAGCCCTCTCCAGCTGATCTCTGCACTATGTGGCCGACCTCCTCCAGGGCTCATATGAACACCTGATATCACAAATTAGTATGTGTGTGTATGAATGTCCTTGTATATGTGTGTGTGTATGTGTGCATCTGTGTATGCACAGTATGTGTATCTATGTGCATGCTTCTATCTGCGTGAGTATGTATGGTATATGTGTGTGTATGGTATGTTTGTATGTCTGTGTGTGTATGTATGTACAGGATGTGTGTGTATCTGTGTATGTGCGATATATTTGTATGTAAATATGATATATATGTATGTTTATGTGCATGTATGTACAGTATATGTGTATGTATATGTGTGTACGGTATGTGTATACTATATGTGTATATAACTATGTGTGTATGTATGGTATATGTGTGTATGTATATACGGTATATGTGTGTATGCATGGTGTATGTACGTGTATCTGTGTGTGTATGTACGTGTATCTGTGTGTGTATGTACAGTATGTGTATGTATGTATGGTATATGTATGTGTATACATGTACGGTATGTGTATCTGCATGTATGTACGGTATATGTGTGTATACATGTACTGTATATGTATGTGTATCTGTGTGTATGTACGGTGTACGTATGTACCGTATATGTGTATGTACGGTATGTGTATGTATGACGGTATATGTATGTGTATCTGTATGTTTGAATGGTATATGTGTGTGTTTGCATGTAAGGTATATGTATGTGTATCTGTGTGTATGTATGATGTATGTATGTACAGGATGTATGTGTATGTATGTACGGTATATGTACAGCAGATACCAGATGATACAGCTACCAGGCATATTATGTAATATAATATATACATGGTCGGGCTCTGCCGGTTCCAGCAGTTATCACATAACCACGAGGAGGCGCTCTACACACTTGCTGTCATGTGCCAACTAGAGAGTCAGCCATGTCTGTAGTGTTCTATTCACTGACATAGCGGACATCACCAGTCTGCAAATCTGACTGCGCTGGAACCAGCAGAACTGAATGCTAACGGATATATACATATTTATTACACGCACACACAGTATATACATATTATATATATATATATCCATCTCAGTGAAAAAATATAAATATATATATTGTTTAGAAGTGTGGGGGCCCAAATAGAACTTTTGCTATGAGGCCCTGTGATTGCTATGTATGCCCCTGCTCAGAGTCTGAGGCCAGATTGCCATCATCATAAGCAGCATACTGGGCAAGGAGGGGCGCACACACACTTTTCTTGAACAGGGACCCCAAGCTATTAGGGTCTGCCACTGCCCCCAGCCAGTGGCATGTCGCTAATAGCGGCACACCATGCAGCTATGGGGCCCGTGAGTCAGGGGGGCCCGCCAGGTGCCAGCGTAGCAGCAGCAGAACAGCGGGTGACAGGAGGCAGGAGCCGGCTACTGCTGCTAAATCCTGTGCCTGCTGCTAAAGAGAAATTAATATTCACTGCTCCCTGCGCCCATAGTCGCTCCCACCACTATGCACTGAAGCGCCGAGAGATGGAAGGGACTATAGGAGTGGAGAGCAGTGAATATTCATTTCACTTTAATAGCGGGCACAGTAGCCACAGCTGCACGTGCCCGCTACTAAAGAGAATGAATATTCACTGCTCTCCACGCCCATGAATACGGTATATATTAGTGAGTGAGTGAGTACGTGGTGGCCATAATACTGTAGGACTGCATTATATTCTATGGGGGACTATTGTGAGCATGTTGAAAATGACTTCTGAGTTGGGGCTCCCTCTGGTGGTTGCTGAGGGTATTAATCCAGTGTTGAATAGTAGAAGTCCATCACCTGCGAGCGATGACTGGCAATCAGGAGAGACTGACTGGGCTGATATAAGTGAGCTGCCTTCCCATGATCCTCGCCGGTGATCAATTGTTGTTTCCTGGTTCATTTGGAAGTCAGCTGGTGTCTTGCTTTCGTCTGCTACTTTCAGATAAGATATTTTCTGCTTGTTTCTATCGTGTTTGCAATTTCCATTTTTTTGTCTGCACTTTTGTGGGAGGTTAGCCGGGTTCCCCTCCTGGGGCCTGTGCTACTCTCTGTTTTTCAGTAGCCACTGTTTATTTGTTCCATTGCTCTGTCCCTGCTATTTGAGTGGCTGCGGGTTAGCCGCTTGGTCACACCAGAAATCTGATTTAGCGGGTGGCGAGATCGTGTGGTCTCAGCATTTTTTTTAAATCAAAAGTGTTGGAATTTTCTTGGGTTTTGCTGGGTTGTAGATAGTATTCTGTCCTGTCCTATCTAGGCAGTATTTGGCCCCAGCGTTTGCTCACTCTATTTTCTGACTGCGTTTGTGTTTCTTCTTGTCTAACCACCATTATCTGTTTGTTGGCTACCTATTCCTTTGGGGCTCTACTCCGGGGCAGTTAGCTTTCCTGTTTCTATCTTCAGGTGTAGCTAATCTCTCCGGCTGTGCCGAAGCGTCTAGGTCACCGTAGGTACGTCCCACGGCTGCTTCTAGTTGTGCGGTTAGCTTAGGGATCTGCTACCCATTAGTTCCCAACCTCTCTGGGTGTTTGGCTGCCTTTGCTGTTTTTCGCTCCTGCCCTCCTCGGCTACCAAATCATAACAGGGGACTGCATTACATTCTATGGGGGGCTGCACTATATTCTATGTGGGGGGCTGCGTTATACTATATGAGGTCAGAATTATATTCTATGAGTCTATTATACTATATAGAGGACTATGGTGAGTGTATTATACTATATGGAGGACTAGGTGGAGTACATTATACTATATGGAGGACTACGGGGGTGTATTATACTATATGAAGGACTATGGGGAGTCTATTATACTATATGCAGGACTATGGGGAGTCTATTATACTATATGGAGGACTATGTGTAGTGTATTATACTATATGGAGGACTAATGGGGAGTCCATTATACTACATTGAGGATTATGGGGAGTCTATTATACTATATAGAGTACTATGGTGAGTGTATTATACTATATGGAGGACTATGGGGAGTGTATTATACTATATGGAGGACTATGGGGAGTCTATTATACTATATGGAGGACTAGGTGGAGTACATTTTACTATATGGAGGACTATGGGGGTGTATTATACTATATGGAGGACTATGGGGAGTCTATTATACTATATGCAGGACTATGGGGAGTCTATTATACTATATGGAGGACTATGGGGAGTCTATTATACTATATGGAAGACTATGGGGAGTCCATTATACTACATTGAGGACTATTGGGAATTCTTTTATACTATATAGAGGACTATGGTTAGTGTATTATACTATATGAAGGACTATGGGGAATGTATTATACTATATGGAGGACTATAGGGAGTGTATTATACTATATGGAGTACTAGGGGGAGTACATTATACTATATGGAGGACTATTGGGGTGTATTATACTGTATGGAGGACTTTGGGGAGTGTATTATACTATATGGAGGACTATGGGGAGTGTATTATACTATATGGAGGACTATGGGGGTGTATTATACTATATGCAGGACTATGGGAGTGTATTATACTATATAGTGGACTATGGGGAGTTTATTATACTATATAGATGACTATGGGGAGTGTGTTATATTATATGGAGGACTAGGGGGAGTACATTATACTATATGGAGGACTATGGGGTTATATTATACTATATGGAGGACTATTGGGAGTGCAAAATGCAGCCTATTCATCAAGTCATTGGATTGGTTATGCCGGAACAAAAATCATTGTTCTCATCAGTACATCGCCCGGTGAAAACTACAGATATGCTGCTAAGATGATACTGTATGTGGACAGATTGATCTACTAAGGGTCATACTGTCCCCATCATTGTTCCTCAGCTGGTGTAAAGAGGCTGGGAAACAAGCGGTGAATGACTTCATTATTGTTGATCACACTTGTTTAGTGGCCGAAAACAAAAAAAAATGTAAATACAACCGAAATGTTTCTGTGTGATGTGCAATTTGTTAGCATTTGGGGCCCCATTTTAAACTTTTGACTAGGGCCCCACTTTGCCTAAAACCGGCTCTGTTTACAGGTTCTGGAACGCTACAAGGGCCCATACATCTAACGAAGATGCAGGTGATCGCCCAGGTCCAAATTTTGCATGGGGCACATCAGACTCTAATTACGCCACTGCTCATGGTCCACAAGAGCTGCTGTAGATTGTTATGGATATCCGGTGAACTGGTAGGTCATTCATAAAACATAGGACAGTGCGACTTTGCTTGATCACATCTTTTCCACGCAGTGGATAGGGAAGGGTTAATCAGAAGTAAAGTGATGTCGGAATAGAGTACTTAGAAAAATGTACTTATACGGAAAGTGAAGCGAGATTCCCGAGTGCAGCCAGCCTGGAGCAAGTCATGGATGCCTCCGACTCGATGCCGCTGAGAATAAGCCTGCCTAAAGCTTCCTGGAGCTAGCGTTGGATCCTGTAGAGCTGATTAGCATTTATTTTACAAATGCTTCCTCGCTGTCTGAGATGCCTATAATACATAGTATTGGTGTGGGCAGACCCTCATTAAGAAGCTAGAGCAACAGAAATTTAATTAGCCTGGAGAGAAATAGACACAAAATTAAAAAAAAAAACACGCGCGTCCCAAATAAGTCTTAGGCTTATCCTCCTC
This sequence comes from Oophaga pumilio, assembly GCA_009801035.1. Taxonomy (NCBI): domain Eukaryota; kingdom Metazoa; phylum Chordata; class Amphibia; order Anura; family Dendrobatidae; genus Oophaga; species Oophaga pumilio. The sequence goes on along the minus strand of VIAB01009518.1, from coordinate 31,382 downwards.
AAAGTGTATTTTCTTGCTTGGCTGGTCTATACACCAACCGGTTGACCAATAGACAGGGGAATGTGTACGGAAGGATAAATAATGCAATGTAATGACTTTATCCTTTGCTTCAATACAGATTTAAAACTAGGATCAGTTTAATACCATCTGCACTGTGGTCCCTACTGACCGGGATGAGAAAATAAAGACTTAAAAGCTTCTTCATCAAGGGCTCGTCTCACACGAGTGCAGACACTCTGATGAATGCAATAACATAATAAGACTTTTATTGAGCATATAAACATAAAACTTTTACAAGAAGACCCCCTATGTGGTTGGGATCGCAATACCCATAAAATCAATTATATAGAACACATAACATATTAATGACTGTACTGATGGGGCTCCTTGGGAGGTTGCAAGCAATGGAGATAAAATGTAATGTCTCATTCTGGATGAAGTATGCTGTTCCAAAAGCTCATACAGTTGCTTGTGAAAACATTCACCCCCTTGGCATTTTTTCCATTTTGCTACCTCGCAACCTGGACTTTGACTGTTTTATTTTTTTCGAGGGTTTGCATCAGTTCATGCCTACAACTGTGAACATTTGGTTTTCTTTTTAATGTGAAGCAAACAACAAATAGGACAAAATAACTCAAAACTTCAATCTGAATAACTATTCACCCCCTAAAGTCAGTACTTTGTAGAGCCTCCTTTTGTGGCAATTACAGCTGCAAGTCGCTTTGGATAAGTCTCTATGAGTTTTCCACATCTGGCCACTGGGATGTTTGCCCATTCCTTAACCCCTTTACCCCCAAGGGTGGTTTGCACGTTAATGACCGGGCCAATTTTTACAATTCTGACCACTGTCTCTTTATGAGGTTATAACTCTGGAACGCTTCAATGGATCTTTGCGATTCTGAGATTGTTTTCTCGTGACATATTGTACTTCACGTTAGTGGTAAAATTTCTTCGATATACCTTGCGTTTATTTTTGAAAAAAATGCAAATATGGCGAAAATTTTGAAAATTTTGCAATTTTCAAACTTTGAATTTTTTTTCCCTTAAAACAGAGAAATATGTCATACAAAATAGTTAAGAAATAACATTTCCCACATGTCTACTTTACATCAGCACAATTTTGGAACCAAAATTTTTTTTTGTTAGGAAATTATAAGGGTTAAAATTTGACCAGCGATTTCTCATTTTTACAACAAAATTTACAAAGCCATTTTTTTAGGGACCACCTCACGTTTGAAGTCACTTTGACGGGTCTATATAGCAGAAAATACCCAAAAGTGACACCATTCTAAAAACTGCACCCCTCAAGGTACTCAAAACCACATTCAAGAATTTTATTAACCCTTCAGGTGCTTCACAGGAGCTGAAGCAACGTGGAACGAAAAAATGAATATTTAACTTTTTAGCCAGAAAAATGATCTTTTACAAACTTTTTTTTATTTTCACAAGGGTAAAAGGAGAAAATGGACAGATAAAGTTGTTGTGCAATTTCTCCTGAGTATGCCGATACCCCATATGTGGGGGAAAACCACTGTTTGGGCACACAGCAGAGCTCGTAAGGGAAGGAGCGCCGTTTGACTTTTTCAAACTAAAATTGGCTGGAGTTGAGATTGGACGCCATGTCGTGTTTGGAGAGCCCCTGATGAGCCTAAACAGTGGAAACCCCCCACAAGTGACCCCATTTTGGAAAATAGACCCCACAAGGAACTTATCTAGATGTGTGGTGAGCGCTATGAAGCCCCAAGTGCTTCACAGAAGTTTATAACATACAGCCGTAAAAACAAAAAAAAATCATTTTTTTTTTTACAAAAATGATATTTTCGCCCCCAGTTTTTTATTTTCCCAAGGGTAACAGAAGAAATAGGACAAATTGCACAATAACTCTTGGGGTACAGAGTACGCTGATACCCCATATGTTGGGGTAAACTACTGTTTGGGCGCATGGCAGAGCTCAGAAGTGAAGGAGCACCGTTTGACTTTTTCAACGCAGAATTGACTGGAATTGAGATCAGACGCCATGTCACATTTGGAGAGCCCCTGATGTGCCTAAACAGCAGAAACCCCCCAATTCTAACTCCAACCCTAACCCCAACACACCCCTAACCCTAGTCCCAACCCTAACCACAAACCTAACCCTAACACAAGCCCCCGGAGGGGACCTGGCTGACCTCCACAGAAGAGCAGGAAAAAATGCAAAAAGCAAGCACAAAAATAAAAGCAGAACATATCTTATCTGTTAGCAGAAGATGCAGGCAAGACTCAGCAAGCTTCCAAGTGAACCAGGAACCAAAGTTGAGACAAGAACAATTGATCACAGGCAACCCTGATGGGAGGGAACCTCCCTTATATAAGACCAGTCTGTAACTCCTGATTGCCAATCTTCACAATCTTCATTGAATGGTTCAGTACTGTTTGTAACCACCAGAGGGAGCTTCTGCTCAGAATTCATTTCTAACACATTCACAACAGGTACCATATTCTTTCCATTTCATGATAATAGATTTGATGGTGCTCCGAGGGATCATCAGATATTGGGACATTTTTTATATCGCAACCCTGACTTGTGTTTCTCAATAACTTTGTCCCTGACTTGTTTGGAGATCTCTTTGGTCTTCATATGTCAAGTTTTAGCTATTTAATCCCATACATTTATTTTATGCCTATATTTTTCTCACTTAACCAACTTAGACTATTTGGTGCTGATACATCACACACATATCAGATTATAAAAATATTTAAACACAAGTTGTAATGTAACAAAATAAGTAAAGAGCCAAGGGGGCAAATACTTTCTCAAGCCACTGTATGCCTTTTGAGTGTACATGGACATCATAAAGGGATAGGGGGTCTGTATTCAAGATACTCCTCTATTAGCTATAGCAGAAAGCTATAAAGAACAACTCTGGAGGACTCAACACAACAGTTAGCCATTTATTTAAATAAGAGCCATGCAATATCACATTTCTCCTGAAGGGGCCACTGTAGTAGAAATGTGTAGCCTCTACCTGTTTCCCAATTGGTTGATCCACTGATCGTCTGCATTTAGAGTAAAGAACTACTTAGAAGGCATTATCTTTTAACCCTTTAACCAAGTAAACTTGTCCTTGCTGAGGCACCACACAAAATGAACACCAGCTACAAAGCTTTGTCAAACAACTCCATATATACAATATTGACATTCTGTGCAATTTTATTATTAGGATATCAGGATTATTTGCAGTCACACCTGAATTTTTAGGCTTTTTATGGACGCAGGTCCTGCTCTGCCCTTATTCACATTGAGATAATTTTTGACACTATGTAAGTTTTAAAATTAGAGACAGTAGAGGACCGTCCCAATTTTGTTTTATCTTGTCGTGGTGTGATTTCTTTTGCACTTTTTTGATCCAAAACAGTGTTTACTAAGTAACCTATGTTATTTATATGTACTATTACTTTTTACTTACTTACGGGAGGGTATTAGCTTTTTTTTTTTACCTTTGGTTTTGAGTGTATGTAAGAGGTATTAGATCATGCCTAAATCAGCTGTCAGGGAGAGTCAGAAAACATATTCACACTGGCCTGATGGACGATCCCACTGACTTTAGTCTTATGTGTATGGGTGGTCTTTCGTTGAGTTTATTGAGTAGCTGCTTTGTTGGTATTATCCAGACTACAAGATTAGTGATGGGCCGATGTTCGGATCCGTAGGGTTTGGCCAAAAACTAAAAAAAAAAATTTGGTCCAGGTACCAGAAAGGTACTTGACCATGAACCTGAACACTGACCCATTTCAAATGAATACGAGGCCCGAACATCCGGTGTTTTCCACGCTGTCATCTGTATGACATAGCGAGAAACACCAGCTCTGATTGGTGGTAAGTTCGTTACCGCTGGTCAGAGCACTCCAGATCCCATGCTGTGACTCAGATGACAGAGTGTGACCCAGCAGATGTGACCGGCAGTAAAAAGGTTACCGCCAGTCACAGGTGTTGGCTGATGAGAGTAGCACTCTCATCATTGTACGCCTGGTCTTGGTGATAGCAGCAAGAGCAGGCGTATGATGATAAGAATATTCACCAGTCGGCACCTGTGCAATAAATAAATAAAAATATGGTGTGGGGTCCCCTGTATTCTTGATAACCAGTGCAGGTAGAGCTGACAGCTGTGGTCAGTGAAGCTGACAGGCTTCTCACACTCTGCTCAGTGTGTTCCGGCTGGCATGGAGAGAGGTCGAATCACTGATGTGACTGCTCTCCAAACCATCCGGATCGTTGTGGGACATGGCCATTAATGGATTATCGTCGGATAGGTGAGTATAACTTTGCTTTTTTATTATAAATTTTGGTGACTATATGGGCAAAAGAGGGTTAGGGAGATTTTATTTCAAATAAAGGAGTCTGTGTGTTTACTTAAATTAAAGGACTTTACTCTGTATCTGTCTTTATTATATATTACTATGGGGTTAGTAATGGTGGTGTCTGATATATGCCTCTCCATTTCTAAACTGTGGGCTTGATGTCAGCCGCCATAAAGCAGCTGACATCAACCCCACAAATATTACCCACTTGTCACCGCACCAGGGCAGGTGGGAAAAGCTGAGCAAAATGCCAGAATTGGCGCATCTCATAGATGCGCCTTTTCTGGGTTGCTCTGGCTGCTATTTTTAGGCTGGGGGGTAATATCCATGGCCCCTTCACAGTCTGAGAATACCAGCTCTCAGCTGTCCGATTTAACTTGGCTGGTTATCAAAAATTGGGTGACCCCACACTGAGCCACCTCTATTTTTGACAACCAGCTAATATAAAGCTTAAAGCTGGGGTCTGCAGCCCGCAGCTGACAGTTTTGCCTGCGCTGGTTATCAAACATATTGCAGACCACACTTTTTTTTTTTCATACAGTGTGCTCTGGCCAATCAAAGCTATGACATTACTTGACATGGGTGTGATTGAGCCGGAAGTGCCCACACAGTAAGGCTAAGTGCACACGTTCAGGAATGTGTGCAGAATTTTCCTGAGCAAAACCGGACTTTTTTCGCGTTTTTGGTGCGCTTTTCTTTGCACGGATTTTTCGTGTTTTTACCGCGATTTTTCCCTGAACTTTCTAGGTCAATAATATAGCGGGAAAAACGCTAGAATTACGCGAAATTAATGAACATGTTGCTTCTTTTTCCACAATGCGTTTTTTTCGTGAAAAAAAAACGCACCATGTGCACAAAAATTGCAGAATTCATTCTAAATGATAGGATGCTTAATTAATGCGTTTTTGCGCGTTTTTTGCAGTGAAAAAAACGCGAATAATCCTGAATGTGTGCACTTAGCCTAAAGTTTTGTGATTGGCTGCACTGCAGCCTTTCAACAAGCTTTGTTTGGGCTGCTGAACCCGGAAAGTAACACAGACTTCCTGAATAAGTCTGTGTTCGAGGTCTGTGCATGGCAACTAAGTGTTCAGCACGAACCTCAAACTTTACCGTTCAGGTTTGCCCATCTCTATACAAGATCACTAGAGTCTATTGAAGAGTTATTTTTGGGATTTGTAAAAGTGAAAAATAATGGCCGATCCTTAGGATATTAGGATATTTTGGGGTCCATGTCTTGCCACCCCTGCCCATAATTCAGAATTATTATATAAAATAAACTTCTTACCTGACAGATAGATATTGTCCCCCGCGCTCACAACACTGAAAAACTCCCGGTCGTAGAAAGGTAGGCTCGCCAGCGGATACCATTTATTGATTTGTGGGTTCAAACAAGTGACGGCCGTCAGCGTCCTCTGATTCATTCCTATCATTTGCCGACCCCCAACTAGAACAATCACTTCAGCCACACCTGGAAAAAGGAGAAAATCCCATCAATCTGTTATATAGGCATATTGGTATTGGGTAGGCCTACAACTCTAAATAGCTTTTAAATAATATCAGCGGCAGGAGAGGAGTGTGCTGATCCTGAGGGAGGCAGTGACCTGTTCAATAATATGATTGTACTAGTGGAGACAGGTCTTCATATGACAGAATACAGTATAACTTACCAAGAAATGTGTTTTGCAGCAGGAGGAGAGGAGTGTGCTGATGTTGTGGAAGGCAGTGACTTCTCCAATGGTATGATTATGTTAGTGGAGACAGGTCTTCATGTGACAAAACACTATCACTTACTACAAAATGTGTATTATAGCAGGAGGAGAGGAGTGTGCTGATTTTGAATGGAAAAGTGAAGGTGGAAATGACAATGTGATTAGACAGTCATGGACTAAGTACTGTGTAGCTAACCAAGACCTGGGAATGATGACGTAAGCAGAAGATTATGCTGATTTTTAGGAGAGAGTGACCTGTCCATTTCTGTGATCATGTTACTGAAGAAAAGACTGCATATAAATGGGACAATATCATAAAATAGGTATAAGGTGATCATTGTGTTAATAACTTAGCCATGGGAACCATAGCAGCAGCAGGAGAGGAGTGTGCTGATTGTGCTAGCGGCAGTAACCTGTCCATTGTTGTGATACAGTTAGTAAGGTCATGGATGCAAGTTACGTACAAGGAATAATGACAGCAGCAGGAAAGCAGTGACCTCTAAACTTATATGAGGAAGGGAATGGATTTAAATGGAAATTTAGATAAGTAACAGTCTTCAGACTGCACAGATAGAAAAGGTGATGACTATTGTAAGACATTCCATTCCACAATTTTGTCATGACTCCAACTACAAATTTTTAATATGGAAAATTAATACATAACTGTTAAATACCGTCCCGTCAATATGGAAAATTAACCTTTTAAAGGTTATAAATAATTAACTGGTGTCCATTAAGGGACACTGGTTAAAGTAAAATCTGATCTTATGACTACAGAATTAGCAGAATATAAATAAATTAAAAATTAATAGCTGAAAATAGGTATGATGGAAAAAAAAATCAAAAACTTCACCCACCGCCACCCTATGGGGTACAACTTTGCCCTTAAATAGATATATAATGGCAATCAACATCTGACATTCTCACCAAAAATAACATTGGTATAGGTCCATATCAACTCCTTTATTTCCTTCTTCGACCTCCCACCAGACCAGCATAAATAACAAAGAGTCCTGATGTTCCATGATCAGGAATCTAAAACGCTCGGTCCTCCCTTTGTGTTGTCTTCTCCTGAGTTGCCCATATGATACAACTCACTTTACTCCTAAACCAAGCTCAAATCTCCAATGTACATCCAACCCAACAATGAAGAATATTCCTTCCCGCCACCATTTCCATTACCTGCTGAGAGTCTTGGCCTTGTGCGCGGAGTTTGCATCTCTTGCCGGGCGTGAGGAAGCATGTGATATCTCTTCGCCTCATTGACTAAATCCCGACAAGCCTCTGATGACTTTATCAGCTCCTCATTGTCAACTACATTGAGCAGATAGCTTGGATGAATGAAGGGAAGACGGACGACGGCCAACAATTCCGCGGAATGCTGCAAAAGAAGAATCCAAAGGAACATGTTCAGTGTCAAACTTTATCTGAGATAGCAGCTCCTTTCCTCTTTTCCTCCTGCAACAAAGAATTATGATACAAAGGACTTGGAATTGAATGGTCTCCGGATGTAGGAACCGCACAGCGGGTTTACTAACATGTATTCAAAGAGGATGGGATCGTGTGTCATTCATATTACAAGTACAAATGCATTCAGTGTTAACAAAAAGTTCAATGAAAAACCACAAAAAGATAGCAACTGGATTGTGCGGGCTGTGATCCTGAAGAAGGCGGAAAGATAGAGACATTTCGATGGTCAAAGGTGGACTCTTGTTTAACATCCAAGGGGTTTTTGTCTACTTAAAGTAAGATGTAATTTTTTTCAGTAAGTGTCAAATATAAAGTAGGGAATATATTTCAAGCTCTTCAGAGCATAAGAATCCCCTTACAATAAAGATAAACTCAAGTTTCCACTGAAGAGTCAAAATCGTACTCTTCACTGTTCTTCATCGACAATATATATAGAAATAAAGTAGATGTGGTAGATGTGAGATAAATAGGTGATTGTGATACACAATAAACGGTGCTCTGTAGCTTTTCTTTCTACCAATAATGTACAGACAAATCGAGATCTATCTGTATATACCAGTACATTATCAAGGAAATTATTATTGAGGTTTTTTAGGCAGAGAAAATCCTCTCAAAGACACAGTTCAGTCTGTGGCTCACTAGTTGTGTTTCTTCCTTCCATTTAGCAGCTCCATGTTTGAAACTTAGCAGAGATCATCAACCCAGAATGGCTGACATATAGAGATGTATCAGTATATACCAGTACGTTATGAAGATAAATATTATTGAGGTTTTTAGGCAAAGAAAATCCTCTCAAAGACACAGTTCAGCCTGTGGCTCACTATTTGTGTTTCTTCCTTCCATTTAGCAAGTCCAGGTTTGAAAGCTATAAGAAACCATCACCCCAGAATGGCTGAATTTCAGAGATATATTTATATATATCAATACAATATGAAGAAAAATATTGAGGTTTTCAAGTAATAAAACTCCACTCAAAGACACGGTTCCGCCTGTGGCTCACTATTTGTGTTTCTTTCTTCTATTGAGCAGGTCCAGGTTTGAAGCCTAGCAGAAACTATCACCCCAGAAAGCCAGAAGAGCTGCTCCCCCAAATCCCTTGTTTCTAAATAATATTTACACAGGGGAAAATACACTCTTTATTGTCCTGTGTAGTTTCTTCTACTGTCCTGTGTAAATACATCCATGCAAAATAGATGAAAGTTGGCCAAATCCGCCGATGTCAGCAAGACTGACTGACCATCTGATGTGTCTTGGGGCCCCCAACTCTCTCTTCCAGCAGATGTTTTCGAAGGAGTGAAAGACTGGGAATTAAAATTCCAACCACCCAATCTGTTTGTTTAAAGAGGAGATAAGCCACTGCCATTGGTGTCTGGCAGCTGCTTTTACCTTCCTCCCTGTTGAGACAAAGCCAAGCCATCATGTGTATGGGGGAATCTGGAGTGATAACTGTCAGCAGCCAACAATTATCTCATGTGCATGGCAATTTTAAGAGAAGATATACAGGGCACCAGAATGAAAGGAGTAACAGTGGTCCCCCTACTATGGATGGATGGATGGATGGATTCAATTTGAAGGAAGATCTATTAAGACCAAATAAATCTGAGAATCCTCAACCTATTGAAAGAATGACCAACGTGAAGACTAGGCCGCCATTGTGCTCCACATAGAAGTCAAATCAGAAGGTTATAAAGTCAATCCAATTAATGAACAAACTAAATTCCAAATAAACAAACGGCCGCATCAAAACTTCTGCAAAAAGTTTTCCTTTATAATATATTTTCTGCTCCAGTTTATTATTCCGCACAATCCCCTTAGTATCCAATTGAACAATAATAGCTACAACAAGATGCAAATTAATCTAATTTCACAGGCAGAACCATTATAACAAGGACGCATTTCTTGAAAAGGAGAATATTCTCTCTATTCAGAATGCACTTCCATAACCCTCGGGAGCATATGGCAATCTCTAAGGCTTATTTTGTAATAAAGAGACACAGATAACCTTTGGATCGAGGAGGCTGTCTATTCCACTACATTGTGAAAGTTGAAAAAAATAAAATAAAATCAGCCAGTCACAAAGACATTGTAACATGTTGTGCGCTGAATGCAAATCTGTACAGCAAACCATAAAATCTTGCACTTATAGATTAATAGAATTCAAGAACACGGAAAATAGGGATATAAGGCACAGTGATGTGCAGCTCTTAAAGGGACACTGACCCTAGAAATTACTGTGTAATTTAAAGAAAAATTTAGGTGGCCTCACAATTTGTTAGTCTGTAGCATTTTCTGCATGTATCTGAAATAATCCAGAAGGGTTAAATTCCAGCTGCTCCGTCTCATCTACATCTGGTATCTTATAGCCTCAGCCGAAGAGCAGAGGGCGGAGATTCCTGCTGCAGAGAGGAAGGTTCCTGCTTCAGAGAGGGGAGGCTCCTGCTGCAGAGGGGGGAGGTTCCTGCTGCAGAGGGCGGAGATTCCTGTTGCAGAGAGGAAGGTTCCTGCTACATAGGGGGGAGGTTCCTGCTGCAGAGGGGGGAGGTTCCTGCTGCAGAGAGGAAGGCTCCTGCTTCAGAGAGGGGAGGTTCCTGCTGCAGAAGGGGGGAGGTCCCTGCTGCAGAGGGGGGAGGTTCCTGCTGCAGAGAGGAGGGTTCCTGCTTCAGAGAGGGGAGGTTCCTGCTGCATAGGGGGAGGTTCTAGCAGTGAAGGGGGAGGTAGAAGCTGCGGAGGGGGTAGGTTCATGCTGCAGCCAATTCCAATAAACTTACAGCCACATAACTGGAAAGACACGGCTTAGATCCTGAGACATCCAGAGATTTCTTTATATATTTTTCAGTTTTCACTAATATGAAACAATAAGGTATCAAAGAAAAGTTGGAAATAAAGGAAAAACCGCTGGGATATTTTTAAATTCTTGTGCATTTTCTGTCTCTTCTGTGATTTGCTAAGTTTGATGGAGCCTACAACATAGACTAGATTGGGGAAAACACTACTTTGTTATTAGGCAGATAATGAAGAGATCCTAGGATGTACCCTCTGCTGGGTAAGTAATGATCAGCTGCAACTGGTAACAAGCAAAAGGATAAATGATAATTTTCTCTACAGCGCCACCACAAGGGATATAAAGGTATTACATAGTACTGATTGAAATCAATGAACTATTTTTTTGTAAAGCATAAACATGCTAAACCTCTATAGGGACAAACCCCTCCTTATACACCAGACCTATGTCAACTGAACCAGCAAATATCGATAGGTTTGCTGATAGTATATTGTGTTTTGAGGGCCCTGGATAATTAATTGCCGGCAGAGTTAAAGGGATTGCCTGTCCTTGGAGGTACAAGTCTGCAGTCAATCCTGCACTGCGGGATTTGCCTACTGTGATTTCCATACTTCCAGTCACATTCCAACTAGTCATTTCCGGCTTCGCTCAATACACTTGCATTGAGCGAGATCGTGCACTTCTAGTCAGCACGTGACCGCATGTATGCAAATCACATACTTGTGGTCACATGGTCACCGCTCCCGTTACAGGAGAATCCTCACAGCATGCAGTTTGCGCGCTTTAAGGATTTGTAATTCTAAAGTCACACAGAGTGACTACAGATTTGTACACTAAGGCCAGACAACCACTTCTAAAATCTGGCATGTCCGAATTTGCATTTTGTTCGTATAGACATGTCTCGTGATGGCTGCCAGCTGAATGATGAGTCGTACTATAGTTCAGATGACAGCAGTTTTATGTGTATGGCGGGCCCTAATAGTTGGGGATCTTCATAGGAGTAGCAAATGGGATGAGGAGTTGAATGATGGGACATAAGCGGAAAAGCTGGACTGCACTGAGCGCCAATAAGGACAGTACATCTAGAAATGGTGCTTGGTAAGGATGAATAGATTGCTACTTCCCCCATCAAAATGAAGGTCCACCAAGGAAAAACTGACAAACCCCATTATAAAAAATAGGGTTAGGCTGGTTTCACTCATTTGACTTTCATGAACCACAATGTCTGAACCAGCCGCGAGTCTCGCGCCCTGAACTCAACAGCCTCACAAGAATATCAGGACAACCAGGCCAGACATCATGGTCTGTACTCGGACAGTGAAAGTTGGATGTATGAAATCAGCCTCAGTCAGATACTTATTTGTCTTTGAAGATTATTTTTTAATAAGGAATAAGCTGCTATCACACACCTTTACTGGTGGTCTATCTACCATGAGAACCAACACTCGAGGATGAAACCATCCAACGTGCCAGATTGTTTTTCACCTGTTATTGGGATAAAGTTAGGCCCTGCCGAAATCGCTGGGTTTGATTGATGTTGATCTTATGGCCTGCTTACCGCCTGCTGATCGCATGACTTACTCAAGAACACCCTTCTTCTAACAAGTCCTAAAGGAAATCAGTTGTTCCCGCCTTTGCCATCAATTATCATACACTACTTGCCACCAGTTAAACATTGGCGCTGTTTTTCTTACGTTTTGGAATTGTCCTGTGAACCCACTTAAGTCGTGTAAGGTCTAAAAAAATTGCAGCAGTGAATCAGTAGAATATCACTACTGGGTTTTAGAAGATTTCCATTTCTGTGACCTTCTGTTTCAGAGAGATTGAAGAGAGCGTCAGCTATATAAATAACATCTGCCGTCGTCTATAAAAAGTAATTGCAACCTACAGTCATTGCTTAATAAATGTTATGTATGGGAAGTGACATTTGGCCAGAAGTAAGGGAAATGTCAATATCACAAGCAGTATCTGTCCATCACCGGATGTAGAGTCTCTTCCGTCTCTTGGGATGACCAAGTTCATTAGTAGGCCTCGCATGTCATGATTTTATCACTTGGATTTAAATTGGTATTTTTAACGTCAGGGCTCGAGTTCTGGGTTGTATGACATTTACTGTGACGCTATGATCTTATATCAACCAACAGCAAAAGTGAATTTCCAAGGAAAACATAAAATTGATCAAGTAGATTAAAATCAAAAGTTAGGTCGGGGATCTATATATCAGGGCCATCCGGGTCTGATTTTTTGTGTCTCAACTGATGTTGGAACAATATCAATTAACATTCAGCTTTTTTAACCAATTTCTACCAAAAAAACAGTGAAGCGAATGGAAAAAAAACACATACAACCCAAGTAGCATATTCTCATCCGGGAAATTAACAGGTCTAATGCAACAACTGATGGCCAACGTCTCTGTAGGTGCACACAGACCTCAACATAAGAGCTTGGCTAAAGGGGTATTCTCAAGTTTGGAAATAATCCCCTATTTGTGGTATAGGGAGTAACTTGCTCATCTCTGGGGATTGCTGGGACCCCCATGATCCTGAAAACAGGCTTGTGTGAATGGAGGCTGATTACATGCAAAGTAGCTCCATTCATTCTCAATGAGCCAAGCACAGCGCTCAGGTGGTGTTCTGCACTCCCCTAAGAATGAATGTCCGCATGGTTGACCACTGCTCCTCTTCAGAGAACCAGTTCTTGAGAATGGCGGGAGTCCCACCGTTAGGATTCCCAGCGATTGGGAAGTAATCCCCTATCAGGTGGATAGAGGATAACCTCAAAACTTGAGAATACCCCTTTAAGTTGGTGAAGTGGTGGAGTCAGCTCCAGAATCAAAAGGAAGAAAGATCTCATCCTCATTTGCATGACATTACATGCTCCACCCCCGAGGGATGCTTTCAGGAACACCCACAAAGAAGAACTCCATCTGAGACCATCTGCATGACATTACATGCTCCACCCCGAGGGATGCTTTCAGGAACACCCACAAAGAAGAACTCCATCTGAGACCAACTGCATAACCACATCCCTTTTAGTTTGAGACTCAATCCCCAGACAAATAGGAAGCTTAGAAGGTATGCCTTAAAGTATAATATATATAAAAAACAGGACCAAAAAATCTAACAATGTGTATTAAAAATAGGGCCAAAAACTGGGCGGGTGTTTGTTTTTTTTATTCAAAGGATCTATATAAAAAAAAACAGAATTTAACTTTTTTTTCTGAGTTTTGATCATCTAGTCAGCTCCTCTCAAGAGTCATTCCCATAATCTGGAGATGAAACATGAATGGGTGAGCCGGAGGGGCAGAAATGGTTAATCAAACAAGCTCTGAATATCCGTCCTAAACCGAAAAGAGCAGCTTGTTCTTGATGAGATATTCACACCATACGCTGCAAATGTGATCATTTTCCTTCCACACATTTAAACACCCTCAGGGCAAAAGTTCTCTTGCTGTTTAAGTGTTTCTTAAAAAAGAAGCAATATCTGCATGTCAAGCTGACCTTTTAATACAACACACTGCTGGAAAGAAAAAAGAAGTAGCAAAATGGACGTCATGTCGAATATAACAACTAGCGTGACTGGTCTTTTTTCAGACAGCAGCAATTGATGGTTGATTCCAAAACTTTACTTCACCCGGGGCTAAAATCAGTTCACTACAAGCCATGCCAGAGCGCCTTGTCAACTATTACCTGCCCTGCCAACCCCCTGCCTCATATTTACCAACATTACTCTCGAGAAAATTGGAATATTAAAGTCCCACCCCCGCCCTGCCCAGTAATGGGCTCAACCCCCAAGGGACAGGCCTAAATTGAATCTGGCAGCTCATTTCTGGGCAGGGTTTTACTGAAAAAGCTAAATTTGCTGGGAATGTGTTATGCATCTGACCCGGCACAGCATTCTCATTCACCTATGGCCTCTGCTGTCTGCTGTGCTACACACCAGGTTTTGCAAGTGGCCCGGCGTGTTCCTATATGATTATCAGCCTAGGCCTATATAAGGCCCACCAAGAAACACACCTGTGTCTTGGTAGTAAGACTTAGCTTTCTTGTCTCCTGTCTGCTTGAGGTCTACGGTGTTTCTGGTACCTGCTCCATAATCGATTTCTGGTGTCTTGTCTGCTTGCGGCCTCCAGTGCTTCTAGTACCTGCCCCATGTCTTATTTCTGGTGTCTTGTCTGCCTGAAGCCTCCAGTGCTTCTAGTACGTGCTCCATACCTAATTTCTGGTGTCTTGTCTGCCTGCGGCCTTCAGTGCTCCTAGTACAGGTTCCATAACTGATTTCTGGTGTTTTGTCTGCCTGCGGACTCCAGTGCTTCTAGTACCTGCTCCATACCTGATTTCCGGTGTCTTGTCTGCCTGCAGCCTCCAGTGCTTCTAGTACCTGCTCCATACCTAATTTCTGGTGTCTTGTCTGCCTGCGGCCTCCAGTGCTCCTAGTACAGGTTCCATAACTGATTTCTGGTGTCTTGTCTGCCTGCTGCCTCCAGTGCTTCTAGTACCTGCTCCATACCTGATTTCCGGTGTCTTGTCTGCCTGCAGCCTCCAGTGCTTCCAGTACCTGCTCCATACCTGATTTCCAGTGTCTTGTCTGCCTGTGACCTCCAGTGCTTCAAGTACCTGCTCCATACCTTATTTCCAGTGTCTTGTTTGCCTGCGGCCCCCAGTGCTTCTAGAACCTGCTCCATAACTGATTCCTAGTGTCTTGTCTGCCTGTGGTCTCCAGTGCTTCTAGAACCTGCTCCATAACTGATTCCTAGTGTCTTGTCTGTCTGTGGTCTCCAGTGCTTTTAGTACCTGTTTCCTGACAGCCTAACCTGCCTGCTGCATTGACGCCCGTTGCCCGTGCGCCCACCCTGACCATGGGCTTGGAGGATTCACCTTGCAAGGTGAGACAACAACAAACTGTTTCTCAAAAATTAGATAATCCCAGAAAATTTGGGTCTGATGGCCATTATGCAGAGAGTCTAGATGTTGACCCAAAATTGTGTTAATTCCCATCCCATGAAATAGCACGTTTTAAAGGGACCACAAAGAGCAGCTCTTCATAATGGTTTTCCACTGTGGTTAGAAAGGAGTCTCAAGAGGAGGAAAAAATACATCACGCCTAAAGACCCTTGTAGAGACCGCATGGACCAGGGATTGTCCAGCCGAACCCCGCTCTCCTTTTAACGTGGGCATAAAGCTACTCAGACAACACAGGGTGAGGGTAAAACAGTGTGGCAATGCTTTATTGAACCACAAAACAGGCAGATAACAAATAGAACCATTCTAGAAAAATACCCCAAGATGGTGCACATTACAGAGTCTCACCCTTCCACTGACTCGCCGGGATAATTGCAGCTGTTACATCAGAGCTTCCAGGGTTGACTACCCCACCTGTAGCACGCACACAGAGAGGAGGTAACGACAAGCGTAGGAAGATGACAGTCCATTTAGTTACAAGGGCCACTTGACAGGAGGGTCACAACCTAGCTTTATCATCCAGGGTCGACTACCCTACCTGTGGCATGCACACAGAGAGGAAGTAACGACAAGCTTAGGAAGATGACAGTCCATTCAGATACAAGGACAGTCGACCTGAAGGTCACAGATTTATTATTCTATAGGATGCCAACTTATTGGACCTTGGACCCGGTTGAAAGAATACAGATCTGCTCCATTGACCATCTCTGAACCATAGATATGTTCGGTGAAGCCAGGTTGTGACCCTCCAGTCAACTGGCCTTGTACCTAAATGGACTGTCATCTTCCTATGCTTGTTATTACCTCCTCTCTGTGTGCGTGCCACAGGCGGGGTAATCGACCCTGGATGATGAAGCCAGGTTGTGACCCTCCAGTCAAGTGATCCTTGTACCTAAATGGACTGTCATCTTCCTATGCTTGTTATTACCTCCTCTCTGTGTGCGTGCTACAGGTGGGGTAGTCGACCCTGGATGATGAAGCCAGGTTGTGACCCTCCAGTCAAGTGGTCCTTGTACCTAAATGGACTGTCATCTTCCTATGCTTGTCATTACCTCCTCTCTGTGTGCGTGCTACAGGCGGGGTAGTCGACAATGGAAGCTCTGAAGTAACAGCTGCCATTATCCCAGCGAGTCAGCGGGAGGCTGGAGTGACACTAGCGTTGAATACGGACGAGTGCTATACGAGAAAACATCGCATAGCACTTGGACCACTGTTAATCTATGGAGCACCTCACATCATCGTTTTTTTTCACGGGCGTATTCTACGTGCGAGTGAAATCGCAGCATGCTGTGATTGTACGCGTATATCGGCCGAGACTCGCCAATGAAAGTCTATGGGTGCGAGAAAAAAATCGCACACCTCACGGACCATCAGTGTGACTTGCGAGAAATACGCATGCATTTTCCTCATTGAGCCATTTAATTCAATGGGGAAAATCAGTGATAAATGTAAAGCCACACACATGACATACGGATGTCACACGGATACATAGATGCGAGGAAATGGATTACATAGGGATCACCATACGGAGAACATTTGTGCGATTCTCAGCAGACAAAATCTGACCGATTTTTTATACGTTGTGTCTGACTTCGGCCGAAGGGTGAGACTCTGTAATGTGCAACATCTTAGTGCCGGAGTCAGACACAACGTATAAAAAAAAAATCGGTCCGATTTTTTCAACCGAGAATCGCACAGATGTTCTCTGTATGGTGATCCGTATGTAATCCGTTTTCAATGCGATTATGCGATTTCCTCGCATCTATGTATCCGTGTGAATATGAATATGAACCCTTGAGTGTTTTGCTGGGACTGTTCTATGTGTTATCTGCCTGTTTTGTGGTTCAATAAAGTATTGCCACACGGCTTTACCCTCACCCTGTGTTTTCTGAGTAGCGTTTTGCCCATGTTAAAGGAAGAGCTGGTGTCCGACGGGACGATCCCCGGTCCATGCGGTTTCGGCTAGAAGACCGGAGCGCCTGTAGACCCACTGAGTCTCCACAACCCTAATAAGATTCTGTGAGGTCTCCATGTCCGGCCCTAGATGCTTTATAATGTCTATTACATTGGAATTTCCATCACAGACATTAAGGCAGAGGATAAACCATTCATACTTTATGGCTGGTGTCAGATCCCTGAAACCACATGAAAACCCCACTAGGACTCTAGCGCCTCCTTTATCACCCAGGAGTAAACTATAAAGATTCCTAATTGAATGATAACAAGCAGAGCTATTGAGAAACTAGAAAAATTGCTACAGAAAGAATATTAGAAAAATTCCATAACTTTTCAAATCACATTTATTTGTGAAAACTGAAATATGCTATCACTCATACCCACTCAAAACAGTCAAGACCCCCGATATATGATTACAAAACGGCGCGCGTTCTCCTTTAAGATAGGGGTATTTTAACTTTAAGTAAAAAGTGCTTTCAGTGAACCCTCACAGTCTCTCCATCAGAACTTCATCTGGAGCCATTCAATCTACTGTTCTCTCCTGCCTGGAAGAAATATAGCGCTGGTGTGACACCACAGATAGTTCTCCCCATTCCTCCCACAGATACAGGATTACCGCCCTTCAATCTGCAGGGGAGAGATATCTCTGGCTGGCTAGCAAAGCAAGATCACAATTATAAGACCTGCCCGCCATACCTGCCTTTGCCTTTATTCCCAGCAAGAGCGCTGTAAAACCAAGCTGGGAAATTAACCAAGCTTGTTACCGCTATCTCCCCTTATTAGATTAGTAAGGAAATATAATTATATTTCTATATCGCCCGCTCCTCTTCAGCTGCTACAGAAGCTCATTGTGGGAGCTAATAACAGTGAAGAGATCTAACTATCTCTCATACAATCCGGGCTATTAAATCAGCGTCTCTGCTTCTCCTCTGTTCCAAAATTACTTACACGGGCCGCAAAGTGTTAACCCCTTCACAACCATTTAAAGGGAAGCTATCATCCGAAAATGACCTACTGTTTTAAAACAGCTTTTTGTGCCAAACATATATTCTTTTTTTTTTTTCTTACATATCACAATCTTTATTAAAAATAAAAACAGCAATCTTGCAATTTTCACACTGGCCACAGGGGCTTTGTTACCGTTTTCGAAATGAGCATGAACATTAGTAGCAACAGAGTCCGAACTTACTGAAGCATCTAATGAGCGTGTGTAAAGGTCATTGCGAAGGTCAGCTGTGACATTGCCTATTGTGATTGATTATCACCACTATTGTAATCCTTCCTCTGGTGATAAGGAGCCTGCTGAAATCTCTTCCTGAATTGAGGCTGTGTGCACACGTTGCAGAATTGCCGCGGTGATTTCTGCGGCAATCCCGCACCTCCCTGCCGCGGGATATACGCA
>VIAB01009518.1:0-11061 GCA_009801035.1 Oophaga pumilio | reverse complement strand
GCTGTCTCTGGTCTAGTTATAAATTGGGAAAAGTCTGCTATCCTCCCAATAGATCCAACTGTGGTTAGAGTTCCACAGGTGCCAGTAGTGTCGTGCTTTAAATACTTGGGTATTAATGTGTCTAATAACATAATGGATTATGAGCGTTTGAACCTTTCACCGATTGTAGCTAAAATCAAACAAAAGATTAAGGCATGGGCTAAGTGGGAAGAGTGAATTTGTTGAAAATGGTGATTATGCCGCAACTTTTGTATGTTCTTCATAACTCTCCGGTTTGGTTACCACAAAACAAATTCTTTACCATTAATGCTCTATTTAGAGAGCTTATTTGGCTAAAAAAGGGTGCGAGGATTAAGTTAGAACACTTACAAAGGGGGAAGGAGGAAGGTGGACTGGCATTGCCTAACCCTTGGTTATATTTTTTTGTCTGCTCAGTGTCAGCATTTGGCTGGGGGATCTGAAAGGATTGGGGTCGGGGATCCTTACTATCTAAACTGGAAGCGAACAAATTCAGGCCCTGGATAGCTAAGCTCCCGACAATAATGCTGATGGTTAAGGTGTGGGGAAAAATTATAGGAGGAATTACTGAGTTCACAAAGTATGCTCCTATATGGGATAATCCGTATTTGCCACAATTGAGGACATTGAAGGGGTTCGCGCAGTGGAGACGTTTGGGTATCTGGTGGCTGTCACAGCTGATAGAAGGGGGGGGTCTGTAAGTCATTTGATGATCTACGAAAAGATCTCCCACTTCCACATGCTGCATTTTATCAATATTTACAGGTGAGACATGCCTATACAACGCAAATTCATACACACCCTATTAATATACAACAGGACTCTGTCGTTAATAGGCTTGGTCTGCAGGCTTCTACAAAAGGATTGATTTCTTTTGTATATGGGGAACTTCTCTCAAAAATGCTAGTAGGCCACCCGATGACGGCGCTAGGGAAATGGGAAAAACAAGTAGGCGAGATTTCCTCAGGCCAGTGGGAATCAATAATGCAAATGATCCCTAAGTTGTCCCTTAGTGAGCCCAATCGTCTGTCCCAACTATACATTCTCTACAGGGTTTATAGATCTGTTTGATTTGGGTTTGAGGTCGGATTCAAAATGTCCCAAGTGTGCTCTTGATGATGCAGATATTTTACATATGCCTTGGACATGTCCGTGCCTACAGATATTTTGGATTAAGGTTCTTAACTTAATTTATGTTGCCACCGAGCAGGATGTTCCCAGAGATCCTATTGTCTGTGTGATGGGATATGTTGAAGAGGTGAGAGGTGATGACTTTTTACAAATATCAGTTGCTAGAATGCTCTTCATTGCTAGGAAACTTATAGCATATCACTGGATTTCAGATAAAGTCCCCACGCGGAAAGAATATGTAAATAAGCTCAATTTCACGCTATGTAGAGAAAAGGCCATTTATCAGAAACGAGGAAGGTTGGAAATATTTGAAAAAATTTGGGCAGGATGGTTGAACACTCCAGGTTTATCGTCTGTACAATTGCTCTCCTAATAACATATCTATGATATTCTGTAAAGATTTTTGCAATGTTTCATTACGGTATGTGCCTTTGATGTATAACTTAATTTGTATTTTTTGTATCTATTTTGATGTAACTCAACATTGGACTAGGGTCTGGGATGGGGAAGGGTGGTAGGGAAAGGGATAAGTACTGTGGGGTATTTTGTAATGCTTTCAAAAACGTTAATAAAAACTATTTGGCTAAAAAAAAAAAAATCTGTGTTTTTCCCTCTATATTATTAACCTAGAATGTTCAGGAAAATTTTGCGGTAAAAACGCTGAAAAAGTCCGTTTTTGCTCAGGAAATTTCTGCAAACATTCCTGAACGTGTGCACTTGAAAGTGGCCAATGTGAAAGTTGTAAATTTACTATGTATTTTTTTATAAAGTGATATGGAAAAAAATAATTAGCAGAATGTTTTTTTTTTCTTTAGAAGCACATGCAGCATAAAAACCTGAAAAAAATAGACCATTTTCTAATGACAGCTTACCTTTAAAGGGGTTGTCCAGGCTCGTACTTCAAGTCACTCTTTGTGATGGCAGACTTGTGAATCCTCACAGCACGCAAGGTGCGCGCTGTCAGGATTCTCAGTGACAGAGCTGGCGCAAGACCGCAAGTATAAGATTTGCATATATGAAATCACATGCCGACTAGACAGCTGCTCTACAAGTGTATTGAGCATGGCTGGACACGTCTAGTCTGAATGTGGTCAGAAGTATGCAGATCGTATACTCGTGGTCACGAATGCCCAACACCTGAGAATCCTGACAGTGCACACTGTGCACACTGTGAAGATTGACAAGTCTGCCTTCATATAGAGTGACTTGAATACAAGCCTGGGCCTGGACAACCCCTTTAAGTAAGAACGTTCTTGTAGTTCTAAAAACTAGCACCAGAGGAGTTCATTTCAATGGTTGGCGCTAATCAGCAGGCTCCCATCCCATGCCCCTTTGCAGCAGTGATTCTATCTACACATTTGCACTTGCGCATCAGAAAAGAGGCGCAGGCGCAATGCATTTCAATGGAAGCTGTTAAAGGGAATCTGTCACCCTAAATTGGCGGGATATTTAAATGATGGCAGTCAGGTCAGATGGGCGGTGTTTTGGGTACTTGCCTTAACATGTTGTTCGCCGCTGTCTCCATTATTTCTGGGAATTGTAGTCGTTGCCCTCCATATAACGCGCCTGCGCATTGCAATCTTGAATTGCGCACGCGCAGTATGCTTTACCCGCAGATTGCAATGCGCAGGCGTGTTATATGGAGGGCAATGACTAAAATTCCCAGAAATAATGGAGACAGCGGCGAACAACATGTTAAGGCAAGTACCCAAAACACCGCCCATCTGACCTGACTGCCATCATTTAAATATCCCGCCAATTTAGGGTGACAGATTCCCTTTAATGGTCATTTCGGATAGTATTTCATATGTGAAAGTCAAAGATGAAATACTGATGGCAAAAACTGACGAAACTCGGACAGTTTTTGCATCCGTGAAAAATCACAAATGTCTGAATTAGGGCCGTAAAGATATATTAGAAAATTACTCCACACCTATTGATGTACTAATTATCAAATGTCTTAGGAAGTAAAGCATTAGCAGTCCTTCCATTGTGGGAAAACTAATTATTCAGTCCTTCTTTGCCTTCCCAGACCCAGTTTCATGCAATCACCACGAGATCAGACCCCGTCAGCTTGTACGGAGACACAGAGTGATTGTCACCCTGCACCAAGGAGCCGAGTGAAGAGAGCAACGTGAAGAGAGCAATTGTTGCTTAGACATTTGCAAAAGAATCAATGTTCTTAAAATGCTAGGAAATAAGAAAGAGAGAGATTGCAAAATGGAAATGAGATGTGGTGAAGAGTCTCAGAAGTTCACGTGTTGAAGCTGGAGAACAAATTAAATGCTCATTGTGTATTAATATTCCCGGAGTGTACATCAGGTGCCATTTACAGGACGAGTGGATTAAACTGAACCATGAAGAGGACGATAATGAAGTGTGAACATCGACATATAAACTGCATTATAATAATGAGGCCTCTATGTCCTAGAAACTAAAGGGGTGCTTCATGAAGAAATAATAAAAAATGGTAACATTTCCACTGCCACGGCCGCAGCTGGTGAAATGTTTGGCTGGCAAAGCAAGGGGTTGTTTCTGATTAGATAACTGATATTAAAGAGGACCTGTTACTAGCTGCAAATACGTAATTATATACCAGTTATAAATGTCCATGTTCTCCTGAATCCGGCGATGTTTTCCTCTTGTTTCTGTGCCTTTCCATTCCTGAGATATGACCCGTTTTCCCCTCTATATAAATCTATTCTTTTTTTAGCCAAATGGGCGTGGTCCTCAACTGTTCCGCATGGGAGTCTTCTTGAGGACCACTCCCACTTAGACAAAAAGTTTAGCTTTATATGCAGGAAAAAAAAAGAATCATATCTCAGGAACGATGAGGCGCAGGAACAAAAGAAAAACAGCGCCGGATTCAGAAGAAAAGGGGCATTTACGCCAGGTAGAAAAAAAAGATAGATGGCAATGTTTGCTTGAAAAGGATAAGGTGCCAGTGGAAGAAGAACATTTTTCTTACCACCTAGAACCAGATAGTGATGATTTTTTTTTGTTATAGATGTGTTTTTTTCCAGTATTCCATTTTTTGTACATAATTATTTTGTCTGAACACTGAATAACAGTATTTATAACAGCCGCATGGACCTAAGAAGCATGTAATATGGAGATGACTCATTGAGTTTTAATGGGACAGAGCAGTGACTTCTGCAGGGAGGAGGAGGAGGTGATATTCTTGCTGGCTGGTGGAGCTGCTCATAAAGAAACACCAATTATCGGTCAACAAAGAGGTTTTAGACTCCAATCTATTACCAGATGAGAAAAGGGCCGCAATGAGCCTCTCTCACTTCGGAGAGTGTGTAATACATAATTTCCCCTATGATGGCGCTGCAAACAAATTAAACATGAACTGCTTGGTTCCCCAACAGGTTACAGCTGATCATGGGTCCCAGCAGGTGACATCTTTGATGAGCTTTTCTTTAGGAATACGTCGAAAAAAAGGGGATTATACAAAACGGCCAACTTCTTTAACGTCTGTGTCTTTGCCAGGTGGGACCTATCAGACATTTGGGACATATCCTGTAATGAAAGGACCCCTTTAAGTCTCACCCAATAATGATTAATACTTTGGCGGCTTTTGAAATCGACGGCCGTATTTTTTGTAACGGAGCGTAATCCTCTTTACTGGAGATGTCACATTGAGAATGGTGAAACTGTTTTGCAATAAGATGACTTTCGGTAATAAATTCCCAGTAAGTTGATTAAAGTTTGCTCTGATGGCGCCAGTGAATCCTGTGTCTTGATGGGAACACGCCTGAGGGAAGACTTGTTCTTATAGATTCCAGATAAGACCCTTATTTTTATGTGATTCAATGATCTATCATATCAATGTTACAGTTGATGGGCTCCATCCACCTATGGGACACAAATGTACCGTCAACTTTTTATTCACTGCCCAAACAACAGGAAAGTTCTGATCTATACGACATAAGACAAACACTACATGATGATGTCATATCGAATAGTCAGTGGAAGCTTGGCAGCTCTTAATAGGGACTACTACAGGCATCTCATAGGCCACTTCATCTAGTAAATTCTAGTTGAACCCTATCATCCTCCCTTTAACCCTTACACAATCAACTGGACTTACTCAGGGACCCCTGGGTTGCATCCACGGAGTGGCTGCTGGCCGGTGGAGCAGGCAGGTGGAGAATAGTGAGATTGCTAGGTCGGTACAAGGAGGTCAAGGTCAGGAACAGAATCAAGTAAAGAAATAAGTAAGCCAAGAATCAGGAGTGAACCAGAGTAAGTACAATCTATAACTGGCAGCCTGAATTTTTCTTCATCACTTAAATAAAAAGAATGTATGCAAATACTTTGCTATTGCTTTTATCGTACTGACCTGAAGGTCATTTTTAACATCAGAATCGTATTATTTTCACCATTTCATCCAAACACTTTTCAGTATAGTATATGGTAAAATGAACAGGGTCATTCAAAACTACTACTACTTGTCCCGCAAAAATTAAGCCCTCATATGGCTAAGTCGACAGGAAAAAATAAATACAAATTTATGGCTCATGGAAGAAGGGGAGGAAAAATGCAAACGTAAAAACGAAAACTGGGTACGGAGGAAAGAGGGTTAAACGAATGCAATACGCAATGAAGTCGTCAGGGTGCGACGGGCCGGCCAGGCGTCATCACCATTGGTTAGTGATAGGACATAAATTCCAGACAATGTACATTTGCTTTACCTCTGGACAGTTAACTTTAAAAGCGGAGCGGACTTAATTCCATCACAAAGACTTAAAGATGAAAATGGAACAAAACCACATTCTGACATTCAGGCTAATGAAATGTGCTTGACGCTCGTAAAACACCCGGCTCTCCGGCAGACCGGCGCTTTCATAGATGGAATCGACTCCGGCTGCTTCGCTTACAAGATATGGTTTATTGGACTTTACAGTATATAAAATCAGGGAACATTGACCGAGCCATCGTGGATATTCCAGAGATTACTGGACTATAAGAGCAGCTAAACTGGAGGATATACTGTCCCTACACGAGACTCCTGAAAATACAAGGAGCGGGAACGGCACGTCCTCTTGTTACTGCATATGCACTAAGGATATGTCCTTTTAATGTTTTCCTCTTACTTTAAAGGGATATTTCACTAAATATATATGATTATTGCATGCATGATCACTGGGAGTCCAACCCCTAGACCCCACCGATCCCAAGGATAGGGATTCCCTATGTGAACAGAATGGTGCTGTGCATCCTCCACCCCTACTTCATTCACTTCTATTGGACTGATGAAACTATACTTCCTCCAGGTGCTGCACATGGACTAAACATTTTTCTTTTTAATATTTCAATATTTTAAGTATTTCTCACTAAATATTTCTGATCCATATAGAATACATGCACGATCACCAATGGTTTTGACCCTCATCAATCCAGAGAAGAGGGTTCTCAACGTTCCCAGTATGAATGGAATGGTGCTGTGCATGCTCCACCACCTCTTTATTCGCTTCTATGGGACTGATGGAACGCTAGAGCCTTCAGTCACTGTTCTGAATACATACGATCCATATATGATAGATTTCTGAGCGTTGAGTCCCCGGTATGGATGATACGGTGTTGTGTATGCTCGACCACCACTTCTTTCACTTCTATGGGACTAATATAACGGATATCTCCATCTGTTATAAAGAAGTGAACGATTGTCAAACATCTGCTTCATTTACACAATTTTAGGACCCCCATTCTCACAATCAGTTGGGGTCCTAGCGGTCGGACCCATAGTGACCATAAATGCATTACTTTATCCTGAGCACATGCGAAAAGTGGAACCACCTTGAACATGGCAGACTAGTAAATATATATAGCTCCATCAAATCAATTATTTCATAATTACATAGGACAGACGAGAAAATTGCAGAATATTTTTTTTTTCTATCGAGTCTCAGTCATTAACGTCACGAGGACCTGGGTGGATGATGGGATTCTCTCGCCATCAATAAACTATTTAGATATCAATTTGTGTTTGTCAACGGATAATAAGACCCAGATTGCTTAATTTAGGAAATATGATTCCTGGTAGAGGCTGAAAATATTAGATTATGTGGGAAGAGCCACAGATAGAAGTGAGGGAACTCGCACTGGCTGAAATTACACTGACTGTAGCAGAGACGGGAATGTGGGCAAAGAGGTCAGGAAACAGCAGGTGAGATGGAGGAAAAAACAGAGCAAGCAAAATAACTACATTAATAGTCACGCCCCGGAACAAAAAATAATGAAATTAACCCATTTAGGACTGAGTTCAATTTGGAATTTATGGTGGCAAGTATTGTAATTATTACTATTACTTTTTTTTGTTGCAACTTTGCATTCAGAAAGCGATAACATTTTTATTTCTCTGGTGACTGAGCTCTAGGACGTATATTGGGGTACAGAGAACTCATTGACTGACTTTAATTATGTTTTTTTTGGGGGAGAAATGAAAAAAGAAAATTAATTCCAACTTTTTTCTTTTTCGTGTTAAGTTTGTGCAGATTACTCTGCAGCAAAAATAGCAAATAAAATCCTACCTTTATCCTATGGGGTTTACATGATGACAGTAGTAACCATTAAGTCTAGTTTTTTATGTTTTCCCACTTTTGCACCATAATTGCACATTACATGGATACAAATAGTGTTTATTGCTTTACAAATCACGTTTTTTGAAAAGTCATCAGAAGAAAACCTCTCCTGGGTCTTCATCATAAAATTCAGAGTGAGAAGTATGCAAAAGAACATCTGAACAAGTCTAATGCACTTAGGAAACAAGTCCTGTGAACTGATGAGGTTAACATAAACCATGAGGCATGAGGTCTTGTAGTATCACATAAAGGGATTATATACGTTAAATTATTAACTTTTTCAAGGCGGCGGTAATTGAAAAATAAATAAAAAAACACTGCTATATTTAAATTTTTTTATTTTTTTTTACCTTGAGCATTTGATTTAATTGACATTATTAAACTTAGTGAATTACAGGACTGTTCAGTACAGTACCAATATTTTGGTAAACTTATTTGCCATTGACTACTGGATAGAAGGAGGTACATGGCTGGGACTCTGATCCTTGCCATTGTAGCGGGATGTACATTTCAGCTTGCACCCAATGTGGATGGGCTTCTTACCATCCACTGGACGTAAGGTGTGTGACAATGTGAAGCAAAATGCACTTACAATTTCATCCACCAACGCGAAAGGGTCTAAGGACGCAGCTAGACGACTGTATTAATCGGAGAGAGATCAGAACAAGGGGCAGAGACTGGCCGGCGGCTCTCCCCACCAGGAAGTGACAGCTTCATGTATTTCTATGCAGCTGTCATGCTCGGGTCGGGAGAGCCGCTGGCCAGTCTGAGCATTGCGGTTCGATCTCGGCCTTATTTATGCGGCTGAGCTTTTAAATGAGAAATTCAAGTCCGAATTTTAATTAACATATACGATCCAGTAAGCATCCCACAGTCAAATGGAGACTACTTTAAAAAGAAGGTCACGAATAAACATTATTGAGTAAGGGAGGCACAATATATGGATGTAAAGAATGAGGAGCAAGTGCATTGGCTGGTCACTTTTTTAGAAAAAAAAAACTCTTTTGCCAATAAGCTGACCACAAGATTCCCCACTACTGGGACACTATATTGTATATTGTCATTTTTTACATTTTGAAAATCACAGAAAGCAAAATGGGCAAATGCAAAAGTTTGGGCACCCTTGGAGATTTGTGTGTTCAGATAACTTTGACCAAGGTTTCAGACCGCCTGTTAGAGTTATGACTTGTTCACTATCATCATTAGGAAAGGCCAGGTGATGAACACTTTCCAGCTTTATAAAAACCCAGACTCCTCTAACCTTGTGCCAAAACACAGCAGCCATGGGTTCCTCTAATCAGCTGTCTAGCACTCTGAGAATGAAATTGGTGGAGGCTCACAAAGCAGGAGAAGGCTATAAGATAGCAAAGCGTTTTCTCATTGCCCTTTCCTCAGTTTAAAATGTAATTAAGAAATGGCTGTGACCAGGAACAGTGGAGACCAAGGTAAGGTCTGAAAGACAAAGCAAAATTTCAGTGAGCAGAACTTCTACTTGACTGTAAAAGACCTTAATAAAGATTTAGAAAGATTTAGCAGACTCTGGAGTTGTGGTAGATTGTTCTACTGTTCAGAAATACCTGCACAAATATGGCCTTCATGGAAGAGTCATTGGAAGAAAACCTCTCCTGGGTCTTCACCATAAAATTCAGCTTGAGAAGTATGCAAAAGAACATCTGAACAAGTCTAATGCACTTAGGAAACAAGTCCTGTGAACCGATGAGGTTAACATAGAACTCTTTGGCCACAATAATCCAAAGTTTTTCAGGAAAAAAACATCTCGCCAACCATTCAGCATGGAGGTGGATCAATCATGCTTTGGGGGTTGTGTTACAGCCAATGGCATGGGGAACATTTCACGGGGTAGAAGGAAGAATGGATTGATTGAAATGTCAACAAATTATTGATGCAAACATAACACCATCTGTAAAAAAGCTGAAGTTGGAAAGAGGATGGCTTCTACAAATGGATAATGATCCTAAACGCACATCAAAATCCACAACAGATGACCTCAAAAGGCGCAAGATGAAGGTTTTACAATGTCCCTCACATTCCCCTGATCTGAACATCATTGAAAATCTGTGGCTAGATCTCAAAATAGCAAAGGATGGAAGACGACCCAGGAATCTCACAGAACTGGAGGAATTCTCCAAGGAAGAATGGATGAAAATCCCTCAAACAAGAATTGAAAAATTCTAGTCTGGCTACAAAAAGCATTTAGAAGCTGTGATACTTTCAAAAGGGGGGCTACTAGGTAATTTTTTTTAAACTGGTACGTCCTGTACTTTCAGGAACAGTTTTCAGCAGGTTCTTTACCATCGAGCAGGATTATAATGACAGATATCACCTATATACACCAATGATTGACACCAGATCCACCAATCACAATAGGCTGTTACTTCACAATGACCTTTTCACACGCTCATTAGATGCTTCCATATAAAAAATAATGTCGGGATCCAAACATTGTGGCTATGTACACATATTGTTTCCTGAAACAACAGGAATTTAGAGTCTAAAAAAGTCCCAGTGGCCAGTGTGAATATTGCAAGATTTATATTTTTAATTCACATTGTAATATGTAATAAAAAAACACGAAAAAGCAGATTTAAAATAGGTTATTTTCTGATGACAGCTTCCCTATGAAAGTCTTTTTCTTTATTTATAATAAAAGTATATAAGTTACATAAAAAATAATCTTTTTATGTAGGAAAGAAAAATCTGAGCCGCCTGGCTGTAACAGAGAATCACCTCTGGCGAAACAATCTGCGCTGTTCAGGGATGAGTGAAGCATCGGTAACTCATAACGTTCAATTACCAGCTGTAATTAAATACTAGATGACCATTCATGCCTGATAGGCCATGTGCATTCATTAGCCAAATACCATATTTTACAACCCATTAAATAATACGTGTAATTAGCAAGGATCTACTTTCCTCTGACTTTGATCGTAATACCACCATAAAAACGTCCCCATGGGGCGTTCACAAATGCCTGGGAAATTATCAGCGATGACAGCGGCATCCATGGGATTCTGTTTTCTATGTAAAAGTGAAGTCGCAATAAGAGGTGCAGACGTTGCAGATGGGCCCATGTTTTGCCAAAGTCCATAAATTCCTGAGGACATGAGAAAAATAAGGGGTTTGTCACATGTATTATAAATTGCACATGGTAGATGTAGCTTCAAAGGGATTGTCCACCTATGAGGACATTATTAGCTAAATGAATGTACTCGGTGCTAAAAAATATTCACCTCTATATACAGTATATAACACAGGAGTCACCATTCACAATAGGTGATGTCACAGCTCATCTCCTCCTCCT
>VIAB01009516.1:12427-23367 GCA_009801035.1 Oophaga pumilio | reverse complement strand
GGCCCACCCTGAACTTGATTATAGTGAATCTCCCATCTGGGGTTTTGTCTTATTCACGTTTTTCAGAGATGTAAATTGTAATCACAAAGTAAGTGGTTAATGTAGAGTACAGGATAAATGTGAACAAAGCCTTACTGCGGTCTTTAGCAGTCAGAATGAACAAATCAACAACAGTTCAAGAATTGCTTGTATGATTTTGTTTTTTTATGCCATTCGTGATGACGAATAAGTGATTAGTTCTCTTCATTCTTCGGGTCAGTACAATTCTAGCAATATTAGATGTACATATTTTTTAGGTTTTGCTATTTTTACAAATGGAAAAATGCTTCTTTTTTACAAAAAATAACATATTTTTTGCATCACCATATTTTGAGAGCTATAATCTTTCTACATTTCAGCCAACAGAGTTATATGATGGCTTGTTTTTTTGTTGGATTAGTTAAAGGTTATATTAGTACCATTCTGGGGTATATTTGTTTGACTGGTTTCTTTTTTTCAGGAGGCAGAATGAACAAAAACAGTAACTCAGGACAGCTTTACTTTCTGGGTCAGTATGATTGCAGTGATACCACATTTATGTAGGGTTTTTTACGTTTTGATGCTTTTGCACACTAACAACAATTTTATAAAAAAAATATTATGGTTTTGTCTTATTCTGAGATCTATAGCTTTTTTATATTTCTGATGATGCTTCTGAGTGGGGATGTGTTTTTGTGGCACAAGATGACATTTATAGTGACAGCATTTTTATTTACATGCAAGTTTTTGATAGTTTTATTCCACTTTTGTTTGTTTTTATAGAAAGATAGAAACAAAATGAACAAAAACCTTGCTGTAATCTCCGGTCCTCCCAAGACCTCCTTCTCTCATCCACACTTATTAGATCCTCACCCAACCGCCTCCAAGACTTTCCCCAAATAGCCCCCATCCTCTGGAATTCTCTGCCCCAACGAGTCCGACTATCAACCACATTTGGATCCTTCAGACAGAACCTGAAAATCCACCTATTCAGGAAAGCTTACAGCCTGCAATGATCCCAGCTGCATCCTCACCATCACTGGAGCTGCTGCAACCCTCAACCTACTGCCTCCTTCCCCACCATCCTGTAGAATGTAAGCCCGAAAGGGCAGGGTCCTCTCTCCCCTCTATGTCAGTCTGTGATTGTTAGTTTGTTTACTGTAATTTGTATGTAACCCCTTCTCATGTACAGCACCATGGAACCAATGGTGCTTTATAAATAAATAATAATAATAATAAATAAGTAAATAAAGAGCAATATTGCACATAAAAAACATAGGATACTTAGTAAACACTGTTTTTGATCAAAAAAATGTAAAAGCTATTTGACTGCGTCAAGGTATACCCAAATTGGTATGGTTGGTACAATTGTTTTTTTACTTCTTTATTTAGTCCTTATATGGTTGCCTTGCCTACTATTGGCTCCTCGTAATCACATTTCGAATATGTTGATGGTTTGAGAGAGGGAGCCCCCTATTTGTCACAACTTTCTAAATGCTGCAATCGCTATTGATTGCGGTGTTTGAAGATTTAAACAGCCAGGGGTGGTACTCGCCCTGGCCATGGCTGTAAAAGCAGGAGCTTGGTTGTCAGCTAAGCTGAGCTCCTGGTGGCAATTGTGCAGTCACAGCTCCTGTGCCCGCATAATCGCCATGATGTATTGGTACGTCATATGTCGGGAAGTAACGGAAAAATATGATACATGAGTACATCATATGTCAAGAGGGGGTTAAATAGATAGTGATATAGAAAATGGAAAAAAATGATAAAAAAAAAACATTTTCAATTTTAACAATATACATTTCTGATGACACTTTCCTTTTAAGAATTGGAAACTTGATAAATGGTAAATGTGTTTGGTCTGGAACTGTTTTTTTTATCGTGTTAAAAATGTGTACTGCTGAGGATGGCAAACAGGCATGACGGCAGAAATTGTCGCCCCTAAGATCTCTGTAGAGAGGCTCTTCACAAAACCACAGTTTAGAGATGTACAGATATGAGGGATAATAAGATAGGCCTTGTTAGCTGTACGCAAGACATGTTGTGCCCATCTCACATTGAAAAACAAGACAGTAGTAAAAAGGAAGTAGTCTTCATAAGGGATTTGTGATTTCATATAAAACTAGACACATTACACGTGAATACAACCAAAGAAACCTACTTATTATAACAATAAATGGCATGGAAAAATGAGATCAAAGACTAAGCAATAAGTGATTCTTCTTATTCACGGAACTGATCTTTTATACATAATAAATCTTGTTTTCGTTAGTGTAACACTGTTCGATTGTTACAAATAAATGGTTGTATTCCAATTTATTACTGTACAAGAAGAAAAAAGTAGTAGTACTGAAGGTTCCTTTT
Source organism: Oophaga pumilio (assembly GCA_009801035.1). Lineage (NCBI taxonomy): Eukaryota > Metazoa > Chordata > Amphibia > Anura > Dendrobatidae > Oophaga > Oophaga pumilio. The sequence goes on along the minus strand of VIAB01009516.1, from coordinate 20,985 downwards.
AATTATGGTCTCGTATAGTTAACTGTTGCTTACATTATCTAAGTGTTATATCTGATGTTTATACCACATAATCTTAGTTGAAATTATACATATTAAGTAAAAAAAATTATCTAGGTAGCTTTTACTGTCTAGTCATTGTAACCAGTTCGGGGTGTATCTAGCTCTGGGATCGCCGTCTCGGGTAGACGGAGTGGCATAAAGAGTCCAATCATCGACACCAGCACTGGTGCAAACTGGCGTCAACCAGCTTTTATTAAAGTCCACAGCAAAACCATAAAACAAAATCCTAAGCCTGGCAGGCTGCTAACTAGACACGGTTAGTTCCCTCACTACCGTGGTCTAGACTCTAACAGCCTGGCCACAACAACACAGATTTATAATTATAAAAACGGACCAGCACAAACAAAGGGCATATATCATAAATGTGTACAAATGTACATATAAAATGTGCCCAGATATAAAAGGACTATGTGAAAGAGTGTACTCCAAATGTACAAGCACCAAAACAACGAAAAAAAGGAGTATAAAACACTTGGATTTTACCAAAATAACATCATTTATTAAGAAAAATACACGTGTATAATAAAATCACACAATGGTGATAATGACCCTAATATAAAAGTTAATACTTATACACGTGGGACCAGAATATTTTGTTAAGAACGACTAGGGAAATGCAATAGTATTACCACAGTTCTATATCTCTCATCATAAGAACATTATAGACAGCACTGATATTATAACAAGTATACATCTCTCATCATGAGAACATTTTTAGACAGCATGAAGACCCATATACATCAGTAATAAACGCACCAGCGTGTATAGTATACAATGTGAGTCTGTCTAATAACGTGCCATAAATATATGCTGACTTGCTAAGAACGTTGCTTACCCCTTGAATGTTTGAGCCGCTTAGTCTGGACCCACGTGTGACCCTCTGACGCACGTTTCGCGTTTGCTTTATCAAAAATTAGGCAGCTGTGTGTACTCAGGGTTGAGCTGCAAGCTTGTACTGGATGGGGAGTGGAGTGAACGTCGTACTGCCATCCTACTTTCACTCCTATATTCCTTATGCGACCCAGCTAAGAAACCTGGGCGAGATATACACCCCGTCCAGTACGCACCCCTTCACTGTCTCACATCAGACAGATCAACATAAATCAATTCACTAATGGATGACACATAAAATTACACCTACTTCTTCAGCTGTGCACAAATATACTGTTATCTATGTCACTATGCACTGTAAGAAAGCCTGGTAGGCTAGGGTTAAAACCTAGCACTACAGGCTCTTATTAGTTTTGCCTGGTTAGCTCTGCATATAAACAGGCTAGATGTTCACCTTAGTCAGTTAGCTGGGGGAAGCTGAGCAGACTGGATGGGGTGTGAGCTGTAGAGAGAAATAAACCAGAATCTCACTCCGATAAGAGACTGCACGGGCCGTGTGCCCCACACTGCAAGTATCAGTGGTTACTATGGACGATAGCTGTTTTATGTGATTCAACTGGGCCTATCTCAGTCGTGAATGAGTAGCAAGGGCCTATTTTGTTTAGTTAGTGCCTGGATAGCGCTAAGGATTCTCTGTTTGTGGGTTTATTTTAGGTGCTGTGCAACCTTTGGAAGTAAAAGTCACAGGTCTACCTGAGAGCAGAAATATCTATAGCACACAGACAGCCTGACTTGTGTCACTATGCCGACATACATTCTGACCTATGTCACTAGGTGCACATGCACCCTGATCTACATCATTATTTGCTCATACATGCAGACCTCTGTCACTATGCACACATATATCCTGTCCTATGTCACTATATGCGCATGAACACTGACCTATGTCCTTATGCACACATACACCCTGTCCTATATCACTATGCACACATACACGCTAAGGTGGCACCCCAGGAGTTTGGTTGCCACAGTGACCTTGCCTCCCTCCAGGGGGGAGTGATGTCATGCCTGAAAGCAAGGAAGGAACCCTTTAACAGGTAACACAGCATACAACACCTCTCCTACTCCAGACTAGAAGGGGAAGCGCTAACACCTGATTTCAGGAGAGCTCCTCTAGAACAGGGGTGGGGAATATTTTTTCTGCCAAGGGCCATTTGGATATTTATACCATCCTTCGGGGGCCATACAAACTCCACCCACAAAGTACATCCTGACTCTGACACTGGTGTCAGGACGTAATCTTTCATTGCATGCCCTTCAGTGTTCAGTAGTGAACACTGCATGTGTGCTTACAGAGCAAGAAGAAATTTATGAGCTGGTGGCAATCAAAATACAGCTCCCTGCCATAGCATAGCAGTCCGTGAGAATCTGCCCGGGGGCCGGAGGATAAAAGGTCATCGAGGGCCGTAAATGGGACTGGGGCCTGAGGTTCCCCACCCCTGCTCTAGAACATTCTGGCTGGGGAAGGAGTGAGTGAGTCTGGCTGCAGGGTTGAGAGAGGAAAGACGTGTGGAGACAAGCTGGGAGAAAGAGGAGCTATAGCAGAGCTCACCCCCAGGTTTGAGCACCAGAAACCGGACCCTGGAGTCCGAGGCTGAGTGGGTAACTAAACTCCCAGCAGCAGATTCCTGAGGGCAGAAGACAGCAGGTCCTCTGTCCCAACTAAGACTCGACTACACAGCAGCACATGTGAGCCGGAGACTCCATAGATGATTGATTCCTGAAGAAGGCTACAGCTGTCTGATATGAGAGTGAAGTTCTACTTAGACAAGAGACAGAGAAAGGAACTTGAACAGAGCTTATAGCAGCACGTGCCTCAGAGAATAGCGCTAGAAAGGAGACCTCACATCCCGCCTGAAATAAGGAGATTCCAAATTACTTTCAGACCGACCGACTCCAGCACCATCTGTACAAAGTGCCCTGGATACTTTGCCTGAAAAACTGTGAGTAAAGTTTTGGAAACTGCATCTGTGTCCTCTCAAGTTCTTCCTGCAGCACCTACTCTGCTACATCTCCCAGCACCATTACTCTTTCTACAGCATCTCCCTGCCCTGAGACGACAAGCTTCACCTGTGGGAAGCTATTCCAACTCTGCTGCATCACCACCAGTCTCAGAGGATCTGCACTGTAGCGCTGGTCACCTCTGACCAGCTACCACAGGTAGCGTCACGAACACTATACTACAAAGTCTATCATCCCCTGTAAATATTCCCCCTTTTACAAGGACGCCCAGGGCCACGGACTGGGTCACTGCTGCCGTGACACATCCCTTTAAGACACCGTCCCGGTACCGAGTATCCCACTGCCCTGGCGGGCGATCCACTAACCTATGTCACTATGCACACAAACACTCTGACCAATGTCATTATGCGCACATACACGCTGACCTATGTCACTGTGTACACATACACTGTGTTCTATGCCACTATGTACACATACACTCTGACCCATGTCCTTATGCAGACTTACACACTGACCTATGTCACTATGCGCACATACACCCTGTCCTATGTGACTATGCGCACATACACCCGTCCTATATCACTATGCATACACACATCTTGCCCAATGTCACTATGTGCACATACACCCTGTCCTATGTCACTATGTGCACATACACCCTGTCCTATGTAACTATGTGCACATACACCCTGTCCTATGTCACTATGTGCACATACACTTTGCACTATGTCACTATGTGCACATACACCCTGACTTTTATCATTATGTGCACATACACCCTGTCCTATGTTACTATGTGTGCATAAATGCTGAACCATGTCCTTATGCACACATACAACCTGTCCTATGTCACTATGCACACATACACTCTGACCTGTCACTTTGAACACATACACTGTGATCTATGTCACCATGCGCACAGACACCCTGACCCATGTCCTTATGCACACTTTTACCCTGACCTAAGTCACTTTGTGCACATACACCCTGTTCTATGTCACAATATGCACATACACCCTGTCCTATGTCACTATGCGCACATACATCCTGTCCTATGTCACTGTGTACACATACACTGTGTTCTATGCCACTATGTACACATACACTCTGACCCATTTCCTTATGCAGACTTACACACTGACCTATGTCACTATACGCACATACAACCCTGTCCTATGTCACTATGTGCACATACACCCTGTCCTATGTCACTATGAGCACATACATCCTGCCCTATGTCACTATGTGCACATAAACCCTGTCCTACGTCACTATGTGCACATACACCCTGTCCTATGTCGCTATGTGCACATACACCCTGTCCTATGGCACTATGTGCACATACACGCTGACCTATGTCACTATGTGCACATACACCCTGTCCTATGTCACTGTGTGCACATACAGTCTGCACTATGTCACTATGTGCACATACACCCTGACTTATGTCACTATGTGCACATACACCCTGTCCTATGTCACTATGTGCACATACACCCTGTCGTATGTTACTATGTGTGCATAAACGCTGAACCATGTCCTTATGCACACATACACCCTGTCCTATGCCACTATGCACACATACATGCTGACCTGTCACTTTGAACACATACACTGTGATCTATGTCACTATGCAAACATTTTTACCCTGACTTATGTCACTATGTGCACATTCACCCTGTCCTATGTCACTGTGTACACATACATCATGCCCTATGTCGCTATGTGCACTAAACCCTGTCCTATATTACTATGTGAACATTCACCCTGTCCTATGTCACTGTGTTGCACATACATCCTGTCCTATGTCACTATGTGCACATAAACCCTGTTCTATGTCACTACGTGCATATACACCCTGACTTATGTCACTATGTGCACATACACCCTGTCCTATGTCACTATGTGCACATACACCCTGACTTATGTCATTATGTGCACATACACCCTGTCCAATGTTACTATGTGTGCATAAACGCTGAACCATGTCCTTATGCACACATACACCCTGACCTAGGTCACTATGCTCTCATACACGCTGACCTATGTCATTATGCTCCCATTCAGCGTGTATGAGAGCTTAGTGACCTAGGTCAGGGTGTATGTGTGAATAGTGATACAGGTCAGAATGTATGAGAGCATAGTGACATAGGTCAGTGTGTATGAGACCATAGTGACACAGGTCAGTGTGTATGAAACCATAGTGACATAGGTCAGTGTGTATGAGACCATAGTGACATAGGTCAGTGTGTATGAGACCATAGTGACATAGGTCAGTGTGTATGAGACCATAGTGACATAGGTCAGCGTGTATGAGATCATAGTATGTCATAGACAGAAAGGTGAGATAAAGGCGTAGTCAGGAAACAGTCTGAGGTCAGAATTACAAGAAGGTAGTGGATTACGACAAAAGGGCTAGGCAAATGGATGGTCAAGGCACATCCAAGGTTGAGCAGCAAAAATCAGAATACCAGACAAATAGTAGAGAGTCAGCACACAAATCAAGGCAGAAAGCTGGTTAAATAGCCAGGTAATTACTCTGGACAAGAGACACATGGATGAAGCCCCGGCACACCGTGGTGCTGTTTGGACGGCTAAACTGTCACTCCAAATACTGACTGCTCATCAAGCACCAGTATCCAATTGGATGCCTGAGCTGTCCCTCACCATATTGACACTTTGAAGAATAATTTTGGGCTGACCCACTCTCTTTCAATGTGCAGAATATAATTTACTATAAATCAATGTGTAGATGAGGAAAGGGGTGAACTGGAGCATGTGTCAGGGGTGCTGGGTGCCCAGGGAAGCACCAACAAGACACTTTATCTTGCACTTTAATGCATGGCTAGAGCAATGAATTGCCCCTGTACCCCAGTTGAAGGAAAGTCTAATGCTGCTTTATAATGTATAGACCAAACCAAAATGAAGAAGTCAATAACTACCGTATTTTTCAGATTATAAGACGCATTTTTTCCCCCAAATTTGGGGGGGGAAATGGTGGTGTGTCTAATAATGCTAATATACCTTACTGGCCATGATGGCGTAGGGTCCCAAAATCACTGCTGAAGGAGGTAAGAATGGACCGTTGCTGCCGGCCGCAGGCTGGGGTGAGGGGGTGTTCAGATGTGCGACGCTGTGGGTGTTCGGTAGTGTGGGGGCTCCGCCGACATTTTGTGAAAGTCGGGAGACCCGCACTTCCATGGTTTACTATGCGGTGGACTCCGGGAGAATGGCTGCCAGGGGCGATGCATACGCAGATGGAGATCTCGGCACCAAGATCAAGGTAGACGAGATCTCAGCGCCAAGAACTCCATATGCACATGCGCCACCCCCGGCAGCCATTTTCCCAGAGTCCACCGTATAGTAAACCATGGAAGTGCGGGTCTCCCAGCTTTCACAAAATGTTGGCGGAGCCCCCGCACTACCGAACACCCACAGTATTGCACATCCGAACACCCCCTTCTCCCAGTCTGGGGCCCACAGCATCACCCCCACTCCTGCCTCCGCCAGCAGGAGGACCCCGCTTCACCACAGCCACCACCACCGGTAAGCAGAAAAACACATGGGTTATAAGAAGCACCATCATTTTATTAAAAAAAGGTTTTTTTTTCCATTTTTCTCTTCAAAATTTGGGATGCGTCTTATAATCTGGTGTGTCTTACTTATAAACCGCAAAATACGGTAATTGACCTATAATAAAATTATATATTAGTGTTTAGTTGAATTTGCACCTTCACTCTTTGTTAAACATTTACGGGAATATGAGGTTTAGACAAATGCAATATTATTGTTTCAGACTTTATTTTATATAAAAATGCAGATTCTATTTTCAACTAAGATTTATCAGTTCAAGTCAGCCCCACGTTTGTTATCTGGTGGTAACTGCAATAAATAATACCTTTTATGTTTGAGGACTGATTTTTAGTGCTTTACACATCAAACATATCTTTTCAGTATCTGGAGAAGAAAAGTAAAAATGTTTTATTTTTGAAGAACAACAAAGAATTACCTGATTTGAAGAGGAAAAATGTGGTGACATTAAAGGCATAGTCTCTTACTATAAAACTGGTATAGTTAGACAGCAACAAAATAATTAAGTTTCCAATTGAATTGATTTCTATCTGCTGTCATTCCCCTGCTATGGAAACTATTATCTTACATAGAGTAGAGCTTGTTGCCAAGGAGACTGACCATCAGAGCCTTGTCAAGTATGCACAATAGTTACATTCCAGGCTAATGAGTTAACTCCTGAGATCCCAGCCACCTCTCTCAAGACAATTGAATTCTATTCAGCAGTTAGCTGCTCACCTTCCTCCTCTGCCAGCTCTTTACCTGTTATCAGTCCTGAAAATTCACAATCCCCTGGCTCACATCAACAGCAGTTTTCCCTTTAGCTGTGCACTTGCTCAAATGCTGTTTTTGTATGCAAATATAGTAATAACAATGTAGATTTCAGCCACTGACATATCAATAATATGTCATTGTAGCATAAGCTCAGCAGTAGGATGAAGCTGTTGAACCAGAACTGTGAGGAGTGCCCTACCCCAACAGACAGGAAGTATGGAGACTGGAAATCTGTGTATTGATCAAGCCACAACTTGAGATGTGGTGTGATTCATAGCAAAAAAGGCAAACACAGTTCTGGAATGTATTAACAGAAGCATAGAGTCTAGACCATGGGAAGTAATTATCCCCCTCTACTCCTCCTTGGTAAGACCTCATCTGGAATACTGTGTCCAGTTCTAGGCACCACATTTTAAAAATACATTGAAAAACTGGACCAAGTTCTGAGAGTAGCAACCAGAATGGTGACCGGTCTGCAAACTATGTCCTACAAGGAACGGTTAAAGGGTCTGGTAATATTTAGCTGTAAAAAAGAAGACTGAGAGAAGACTTAATAGCTGTCTACAAATATCTGAAGGGCTGTCACACTGTAGAGGTATCATCCTTATTCTCATTTGCACACAGAGGCAATGGAACAAAACTGAAAGGGAGATGATACAAATTAGATATTAGAAAAACTTTTGACAGTGAGGATGATCAATGAGTGGAACAGGCTGCCACGAGAGGTGGTGAGTTCTCCTTCAATGTAAATCTTCAAACAGAGGCTGGACAGATGTCTGAGATGGTTTAGTGAATCCCGCATTGAGCATGGGGTTGGACACGATGACCCTGGAGGTCCTTACCAACTTTAACATTCTATGATTCTATGAGAATAACCATTTATGCTAGGAAATAAGCAAATCCATAAAAAAGCTTTCTCTCAGCATGTAGGTAAAAATTTCTCATTGCTTAGAGATTCTCCATCATTTTTGGCCTTAAGTCTATATTGTGAGATTCTCGCATTCATCACAAGTGTCAAGGTTTTCTGGCTTGGCTTGCTCCATACAAGGGATACCTAACAAACAGGTTGATAGGTCAGATAAACAATGTGTTTTCAAAATATATAAATGATCACAGGGGCTCCATAGTTCTTATACCCCTGTGCTGCCAAAAGCCGTGCTAGGGCCTTGGACAATATGGTGGCTTTTTTCCATAATCTAAAATGACGTGAAAAGAAGATAGCCTTCATTTTACTCCAGAGCAGCTTTCATAATTCTGCTGACTTCTAAATTGAAATCTCCCAGCTTTCTCTGCTGGCTCAA
>VIAB01009515.1:75732-86559 GCA_009801035.1 Oophaga pumilio | reverse complement strand
AGGAAAAGAACATCTCGCCAACCATTAAGCATGGGGGTAGATCAATCATGCTATAGGGTTAAGTTGCAGCCAATGATACGGGAAACATTTCACAGGTAGAGGGAATAATGGATTCAATTAAATTTCAATAAATTCTTGATATATAACATAACATCATCTGTAAAAAAAGCTGAAGTTGAAAACAGGATGACTTCTACCAATGGTAATGATCAGATGACAAGACAAAATTCACAATAGCTGTAGGTTTTACAATGGCCCTCACAGTCCCCTGATCTGAAAATCATTGAACTTCTGCGGCTAGACCTCAAAAGAGCAGAGCATGCAAGACAACCCAGTAATCTCACAGAACTGGACACATTTTCCAAGGAAGAATGGGTGAAAATTCCTCAATTTTTGAAAGACTCTTGGCTGGTTACAAAAAGCGTTTACAAGCTGAGATACTTGCAAAAGGGGCTTAACTCCTTTGAGCCGAAGCCTATTTTCACTTTAATGACCAGGCCAATTTTTACAATTCTGACCACTGTCACTTTATCAGGTCATAACTCTGGAACGCTTCAACGGATCCTGGTGATTCTCAGATCCTTTTCTTGTGACATATTGTTCTTTATGATAGTGGTAACATTTCTGCAATATAACTTGCGTTTATTTGTGAAAGAACTGAAATTTGGCGAAAACTCACAATTTTCAAACTTTTAATCTTTATGCCCTTAAATCAGAGAGTCATACCAGACAAAATAGTTAATAAATAACATTTCCCACATGTCTACTTTACATCAGCCCAATTTTGGAAACATATTTTCTTTTTGTTAGGACGTTATAAGGGTTAAAAGTTGACCAATAATTTCTCATTTTTACAACAAAATTTGCAAAACCATTTTTTTAGGGACCACCTCACATTTAAAGTGACTTTGAGGGGCCTATATGACAGAAAATACCCAAAAATGACACCATTCTAAAAACTGCATCCCTCAAGGTACTCAAAACCACATTCAAGAAGTTTATTAACCCTTCATGTGCTTCACAGAAATTTTTGGAATGTGGAAGGAAAAAATAAACATTTACTTTTCTTTCACAAAAATTTTAATTTAGACCTAATTTTTTTTACTTTCGCAAGGGTAACAGTGAAAAATGGACCATACATTTTGTTGTGCAATTTCTCCTGAGCATGCAGATACCCCATATGTGGGGGAAATGTACTGTTTGGGCACACTTCAGGGCTCGGAAGGGAAGGAGCGCTATTTGGTCTTTTTGAATGTAAAATATGCTGGCATAATTAGCGGACGCCATGTCATGTTTGGAGAGCCCCTGATGTGCCTAAGCAGTGGAAGCCCCCAACAAATGACACCATTTTGGAAACTAGACCCCATAGGGAACCTATCTAGGTGTGTATTGAGCACCTTGAACCCACAGGTGCTGCACAGAAGTTTATAATGTTAAGATGTGAAAATAAAAAAATAAATAAAAAAAAAACACATTTTTCCCAAATAGATCATTTTAGTTCCAAATTTTGCATTTACATAAGGGTAAAAGGAGAAATTGCACCAATTTGTTTTGCAATTTCTCCTGAGTATGCCAATACCCCATATGTGGTGGAATCCTACTGTTTGGGTGCACAGCAGGGCTTGGAAGGGAAGGAGCGCCATTTGACTTTTTGAATGCAAAATTTGATGTAACAATTAGCGGACGCCATGTTGCATTTCAAGAGCCCCTGATATGCCTAAACAGTGGAAACCCCCACAAGTTACACCATTTTGGAAACTAGACCCCTTATGGAACTTATCTAGATGTGTATTGAGCACTTTCAACCCATAGGAGCTTCACAGAAGGTTATAGGTAAGAGAAGTGGGGAAAAAAAAAATCATTTTCCCAAATAAATCTTTTTATCTCCATATTTTGCATTTTCATAAGGGCAACAGGAAAAACTGATCCATACAATATGTTGTGCAATTTCTTATGAGTATGCAGATACCCCATATGTGGTCAAAAACTACTTTTAAGGCACAGTGCAAAGCTCAGAAGGGAAGTAGCGCCATATTACAGTGCAGATTTTGCTGCACTTGTTTGAGGGTGCCATGTTACATTGGTGCCACAACAGCAGAACCCCCCATAAATTACCCCATTTTATCAATTAAACGTCTCAATGAATTCATCTAGGGGTGCACAGATCATATTGACACCACAAGTGTGTCACAGACTTTTATACCATTGGGCAGCGAAGAAAAAATAATTTACATTTTTACCACCAAGATTGTGTGTTAGCCCCAAATTTTACATTTTCACACTGGGAATCGGGTAAAAATGGCACCAGAATTTCCCACAATTTCTGCTGAACGTAGAAATACCCCATACGTGGCTGTACAGTACTGCTATGCCATAAGGAGTGACTCGGGAGGGACGGAGTGCCATTTGCCTCCTGGAGCGCAGATTTTCCTAGACTAGTTTGCGAATTCCATATAAAGAGCCCCAAGTGCTAGAAAAGCAGAATCCCTCCTCAAGTGACCACATTTTGGAAATTATAACCCTTTGGCCAAGGTCACATTTGCGAGTGTGATGCGAGAAACTCGCGCAAGTCTCTTGCATCAATATCCGGCACTGCCGCCGGGACTCGGGACCGGAGTGTACGGCTGCATGTATTTCTATGCAGCCGCACACTACGGTACGAGTGCCGGGTATTGATGCGCGAGTTTCTCGCATCACACTCGCAAGTGTGACCCTGGACTTTGGGAAATTATCTACAGATGTAGTGACGATTTTGACTTCATGGGTGTTTTCCAGAAACAGGCAGCAGTGGATGTTACTGGGTGAAAATTACAAACTGACGTAGTGACCAGTACGCTGTGGTGACCAGTACATTATGCCCAGCTCATGTTTCTGGAGACACGTACCCGTAAGTTAGGTGGGTTTTCATCACTACAGAAATGCCAAACATGTGGGTGCTAAATGTGGTTTAGGCACACTGGTGCTCAGAAGGGTGGGGGCATTTGGATTAAGAAGCAGAGAATTAGCTGAATTTCTTTTGACAGGTGAGGAGCCATTTCGCTTTTCCAGAGCCTTTGTGTTACCAGTAACATGGAAGCCCCCTAAATTTCCGATAACAGATGACAGATCTAAGTGGAGACTTGCTTTTTTGGTGGATTGAGTGGAAGATTTTATTGGAAACATTTTACAATGTTTGGGATCACAGTTATCCGGCGCTCTACGCTGACCACTTACTTTGGGGTTTCCATCTAAATCTCTGAGTGACGTGATTCAGATGAAACCCCTGATGGATCCATTCAGTATAGTGAGGCAGCAGAGTTACTCAGGACTTCATCTCGCCTCTGTTCTGCGGTTTCCTTCTTTTCAGAAGTGCACAAAACTGTAGCTGACGACTTTTTTGCAATCCTAAAAAGACGGACACCCCCAGATCACAGGTGCTATGGCGTTCACAGTGTCTCCATCTGCCTCATTATAGGGAATTTTCCGCCAGGGGTTGTCTAAACCACGTATTTCAGAGATTTACACGTAAACACCGGTGAAAGCGCTCAGTGCAGTGCGCAGGATAAATGTGCGCAAAGTCTTACTGTGATCTTTGGGAGGCAGAATGAAAAAAATCAACAGCATGTGAAGAATTGGGTTTTATTTTTTATGTCTGAGGTAACCCACTGTGACCCGGGGCTGAAACCAGAACTGCTTATTCATGTGCAAGGGACCGGGGTGTGCACTGACTGTGCCTTAGTGGACTCGCCCACGACTACCACCCCGTGCCACCTTGTTACATTTGACCTAGTCGGCAGGATCGTGCCCAGCAGCCCTGAAACCCAAAGACTGTCAGAGAAGGATCCGGAGTCTACGACTGGGGCGGGGACAGCTGAGATGGTGTTCCTGGCACCTTTCCCCATTGGAACCGGATGAGGGACTGACAGTGACGTTGAAAGGCTGATGGAGAAGATTCCTGAGAATTGTGACTTGTTGAACGCCGTGAAATCGTTAAAGATGGCGGCTGACAGTGATTTAAAGATGGCGCCGACCGCTACCCAGAAGATGGTGGCCGTTGGTGCGAACATGCAGGATGGTGCCGCCTTTCGAGGGCATCATGGCAAAGATTTGTCGCCAAAGGAAAGAAGGCCGCACCACCTGTGAAAGATGCCCGTCCTAAATGGGTGCGGGTGAGGAAGAAGAAGCTGCCGCCCTCCCAGTCTGATCAGAAGAAACAGGTGGAGCAGCCGAAAATGAACCCACCCACGAATGGGTGGAACCCAGAAGTAGAGATGCCATTGCCGGGTACCAAGCAGAGAAGGGGTATGTCTTCCTGCAGTGGCATCAACCGACGGGCCTGCGTTTCGAAGCCTGGCGGTCGAAGGAGCTACAAGAAGGTCATCCCTTCCAGCAGCCAGCGGAGACCGAAGGGTTGAGGGATTAGCGGTGCCCCGAAAGGAATCGGAAAGAGGTCAGAAGACCCTGGAGGCTGACCTGCAGGGAATCGTGGCGGCTTCGGTCACCAGCACCAGCAGCCTGTCACCGGATGCAGTGGCGATGAGTAGGAAGTTCCCGCCCAGCCGTCCCGTCACCACGGCCTCTGGCCCTTCACTTCCTAAGGCCCTGCCGTCATCACCAGAGACCTACCGTCTCCCCCGTCATTCCCGGTAGCGATGGCATCTGTGTCCTCCCGGCCTGAGCCTGTTCCGGCTGACATCAGTGACATGTATGTGGAGGAGCCCTGGGTGCCCATAGCTGTATAGGCTTGGTGGATCCGGGGAGTCATCCAGGAAAAGAAGCGGTGGAAACATTGTGTCATGCAGGAGTTGCAACGCCCCGGCAGAGGAAACATATCAGGCCGGATGACCAGTGGAGTGATCTGGTATTTTCACCCCTCTAGGGGGTTTTATTTTGGAGGACGGCACCCGGGAGCGGGTGTATGTTAATGCCGGATCTGTATCTGTAGCTGCAAGGGTCCCGTACAGGAATGGGACCATTTATAAAAGAATCGGGACCCCGAGGGCCATATGCGGTGGCCGTACATATGGTCACTACCCATGAAGAATGACGGGAGTGTGCAACCAGATGTCTGAGGTAACCCACTGTGACCCGGGGCTGGGACCAGAACTACTTATTCTTTTGCAAGGTGCTGGGGTGTGGACTGACTGTGCCTTAGTGGACTTGCCCACGACTACCACCCTGTGCCACCTTGTTACAATAGCACCGATCGTGGGCATTGCTGCGGGGTGTCAGCTGTCACATACAGCTGATACCCGCACCTGATCACCGCAGCACTCAGCTAGTACTGCTCTGGGCACAATCACACCTCCTGCAGAGCAGTACTAGTACATGGCATGTCCCAAAGGGTTTAAAATACAAAGGAAACACCTCATTTTTAACTTTAGGCCTTTTAGAGATCATTTCATCTTCAGCTTTCTTAAATGTTCACAATAACAGTAATTTTGCCCAAACTTTTACATGACATTGTATTAGTTGGAATCAGGGTCTCTTTTTCCCCTACGTTATGCTGCTCTCAGATGGTGACAGTTTTCCTTAATTTGTCGTCAGACACGGCAAATTCAGTCACATTATAAAGACAAAATAACCACCTCGTTTGTCATTGTCTATAACATTCCTCAAGTCTCACAGGCCTGGCACAGTCTGTCTTTCTACAGGACTAGGAGACATGTCTGAGAGGCTCACATTATGTAAAGGCACTTGCCCAATAAGCACCACATTAGTGGAGTCCCGTCTGCTCTCTTTACCCCAACAACCAGGTCTGTTCTTTTTTTTTTTTTTCCACACGCCAAAACAAAAGCCATGACATTTCCGCTCTCCAGATGCATTATATTTAACCCTCACATTATCCTGTCTTTTATTAGGGAGGTATGGTGTGCAGAAGCAATAAAAACATTCTGCCTCATGTGAATGCTCCTTTCATGTCAGTAGTTGGAGGAGGGGAGCGCTCAGCTGCATTCCCAGCACTGTCACCATGGGACGCTTGGAAGAAAACTGCACTTTGTTGGCTAATAAGGCAGACAATATATGGTGATGTGGAGTCTAGAGGAAAGAAATACAAATAACATCACTAGTCCTACATGACAAGCGGCACAGCGTCCTTGTCAGCCCTAGGTAGAATAAATCTCTTCCATCAGAAAACCGTCAGTAAATTGTTGTGTCCTGCTATTGTTCAGGAATTATGGCCTATAAACTCAAAAGCCCTAATGCAGTCTCCATAATCTTTAAAGGGAACCTGTCACTTGATTCCTGCAATCCAAACCACAGACTGCATGGATGCCTGGGTGCTTGATTGTAACCAGGCGTGTATTTCTCTGAAACGCTCTGGCGTTAGACAACGGAGGATCTAGCCGGCGACTACAGACATGGCTGAGAGTAGCCACTCCAGGGCAGCTTCTCCCAGCGCCGCTCCATGTGAGTGACTGGTCTCTTGCTATGGGACATACCTGTCAATCACTTGGGACAGCACGGGACTAGTCACGTATCCGCCTATGGACCCGACTGAATCTTCTAATTGTAATGCTCCAGAAGGAAAAATATACCTGGCAGTCAGCAAGTGGTTCGGGCAACATGAATCGTGTGAAAGTCATCCATTCTGATTTACCGGGAAGCAACTATATTAACTGACTGAAATGAAAACAGCCAACCAATCCATGGAAAATAGAAATGTTTCCATTAAAATACGTAATTCAGAAATTACATTCTGCTATTGACTATAGTATAGTAAATCATAGTAATGCTCATAAAATGACAGCTATTGGGATATTTTTTATTATGCTTTGCTTATATAGCACCATCATATTCCACAGCACTGTACAATCATCAACGCTGTCCCCATTGGGGCTCACAATCTAGATTACCTATCAGTATGTCTTTGGAGAGTGGAAGGAAATTGGAGAACCCATAGGAAAGTCTTAGTTACTTACCGTTAACGGTATTTTTCGAAGACCATGACAGCACCCAAAGAGAGAGGGGATCCGCCCTTCAGAAACAGGAAACCTACAGATACATAAGGGCGGCACCTCTCCCACGCATCAGTTGGTTTACAGAGCACAAGAGGACCACCAAGGTTAATGACAATCACAAGTTCTATACAACACTATTGCGTTTAACTATTTCATCCTATGTGAAAATTATAAGAGGAAGAAGTGCACGCCGAAAAGATAAAAGGGGAGGGAATCCAAGGGTGCTGTCATGGTCTTTGAAAAATACCGTTAACGGTAAGTAACTAAGACTTTATTCGAAGCACATGACAGCACCCAACAAGAGAATTACAGAGAGTAATAACTACTCAGGGAGGGACTACAGCCTGGAGCACCCTTACCCCAAAGGAGAGATCAGAGGAAGCACCAAAGTCTAATCTATAATGATTGAAGAATGTGCTTGGAGAGGACCAAGTGGCGACCTTACATATTTGGTCGATGGAGAATTCCGACCTCTCTGCCCACGAGGTTGCCACAGCTCGAGTGGAATGTGCCCTCAGTTTCTACGGTGCCGGCCTGCCTTTTGAGGTATATGCTAATGAAATGGCCTCCCTGATCCATCTAGCTAGTGTGCCCTTTGATACTTTAAAGCTCTTCCTGGGGCCTTGGAAGGAGACAAAGCGTTATCCTTTTTCCAGGGGTCAGTTACCGCTAGATACTCCAAGAGACATCTCCTCACATCTAGGGTGTGGAGCTTCATTTCTTTCTGGTTACTTGGATTGGGTAGGAAGGATGGAAGAACTATCTCCTGAGTCCTATGGAAAGTGGAAGCTACCTTAGGTAAGTATGCTGGATCGGCCCTGAGTATCACCCCATCCTCCTCGAATTGTGTATACGGAGGGAGCCTAGACAGTGCCTGAATGTCACTCACTCTCCGTGCTGATGTTAATGCCACTAAGAAGGCTACCTTGATGGAGTTTTAACCGAGGCTGTTGAAATGGGCTCAAATGGGGCCTCCGTCATAGCTGTAAGAACTTGGTTTAAATCCCAAGGCATAAACCTATTTTTAACTATAGGCATGAACCTAGCCGCTGCTTTAATAAATCTA
Source organism: Oophaga pumilio (assembly GCA_009801035.1). Taxonomy (NCBI): domain Eukaryota; kingdom Metazoa; phylum Chordata; class Amphibia; order Anura; family Dendrobatidae; genus Oophaga; species Oophaga pumilio. Next base: position 78,552 of record VIAB01009515.1, on the reverse strand, counting down.
CTGACTCAATAGTTTCCGGCTATGTCGCAGTTAAAAGGGGCTCCCAGGGCAGAAACCTGCACTTTAAGGGTACTGGTGGAAAGACCCATATCTAGGCCTCTTTGCAGGAACTCTAGGATCTGAGCTATTGGGGCTAATTCTCCAGCTACAATTCCTGAGTTCTGTAAAAATTTCATCCAGGTCCTGGCATAAATTCTGGTCGTAATTTCCTTCCTGCTCTTAAGGAGGGTATTTATCAAGCTTGGAGAAAACCCTTTATCTTTTAGTAACGACCGCTCAAAATCCACACCGTCAGATGTAGGCCAGCCACCTGAGGATGGTACTCTGGGCGCTGGGACAGGAGATCTGGAACGTCCGGTAGGACCCACGGATCGGATATCGACATGGCTCTGAGGCTTGAGAACCACGCCCTCCTGGACCAAAAGGGTGCGATCAGTATTATTTTTTGCTTTGTCCTTTCTGATTTTCTGACCACTAGGTGTACCAGGGACAAGGGAGGGAAGGCGTAAGCTAGTGTAAAGTCCCATTTTATCAGAAAGGTGTCTACCACCAGCGGGCTTTCCCTGGGATTTAGGGAACAGAACTGCTTCACCTTCCTGTTCCTTCTGGTGGCGAAGAGATCCACTTCTGGCTGACCCCATCTCTGTACAATCAGGTCGAAAATGACATTTTTTAGAGACCATTCCCCTTGTCTTAGAAGGTTGCGGCTTAGAAAATCTGCTGTGGCGTTTTCCTTCCCTCTTATATGCAGCGCTGTTAAAGATAGACAATGTTTTTCTGCCAGATGGAACAGGCACTCTGTTACTTGCATGAGAGGTCTGGATCGAGTGCCACCCTGGTGGTTGATATAAGCCACTGCGACCTGATTGTCGGATAGAACTCGCACATGATGACCCTGTAGAAAGATAAGGAGTCTTTTTACTGCCTGTTCTACAGTTCATATTACCTTCAGGTTAGAGGACATGTCCACCTGATGATGCTCCCATAGGAATTGCACTATAAAATTACCCATATGAGCCCCTCAACCAGTGGGGTTTGCATCCGTGGTGATCACTCGGGTTACATTATACTCCCAGGGCACCCCCCTGGATAAGTTACGTTCATCCAGCCACCATTCTAGAGATTTTATTGTAGCGCGGGATAAAGTCAGCCAGCCTTCCAGGAGACCCCTAAAACTTCTATCATACCGCAAAACTTCGCCCTGTAGAGTTCTAGCATGCAACTGCGCCCACTGCACCACGGGGATGCAGGAATTAAGAGAACCCAACAAGGACATGGCCTTTCTGAGGGACATGGTGGGGTTGTTAGAAACATTTAGGACTTGATAGCGCAAGCGCATTAATTTGTCGGGTGGAAGACGGCATTCCTGATTTTGAGAATCTAAGATTAGGACTAAAAACTGTTGCACTCTCATGGGCTGCAACCAAGACTTCGCGACGTTTAGTAGCCACCCCAATTGTTCTAGGGCAGATATTGCTCTATGTAACTATTCTCGACAATAGTCCACTGTTTTGCCTATAATAAGGAAGTCATCAAGGTAGGGAATTATCAGGATTTGAAACTCTCGCAGGTGGGCCATGACCTCCGCTATAATCTTTGTGAATACCAGAGGGGCGACTGCAAGACCGAACGGAAGGGCTCTATATTGAAAATGTTGGAGTGAGCCTTTTAAAAAAACTGCAACTAAGAAAACGCTGATGGGTTGCATGAATAGGGACATGGTAATAGGCGTCTTTCAAGTCTAACACCACCAGGAAGCAGTTTTCAAATAATAGTTTTATTGTGGAATTGATGGTCTCCATTTTGAACGGCCGAACTACAAGGAATTTTTTCAAGGCCTTTAAATTAATTATCGTCCTGAAGGAACCGTCTGGTTTTCGGACTAAAAACCGGAATAGACGCCTCTACCCCTTTCCATCTCCGGTACCTCCACCAGGACTCTCTTATAACATAAATCCTGTATTTCTGACTCCAGGACCGTCTGCTCTGATAAAGAAGACCGGGTGGGAGTAATTTTAAAGGTATCCTGAGGCACCTCGGAAAATTCAAATCAGAGTCCTGAAGCCACTAGGCCCAGAATCCAGCCGCTGTTGGAGATTAGAGACCAGGCCGGGTAGAAGGCTGACAATCTACCTCCCACCGAAGCCGCTAGTCATTGGGAGGTTTTCTTGGTTTCTCTAGACGGGCCCCTGAACATGTATCCCGTACCTTTTCTTTTTCCATCGTCCCATCTGACTCGCTCCCTGGATGACCTCCTACGGTTAAATCACTTTCTGCCGAAGGGACGTCTATATGAGGGATTCGGTACACTGGGGAATTTTTTCCTATCATCCCCTGCCTTTTCCAAGAGTTCTTCCAGTACAAGGCCAAACAGATATTCGCCCTCACAAGGGATAGAGCAGAGGCGGGATTTAGCCAACACTTCAACCATATCGCTTTTCGCGCTGCATTTGATAGTCCCGCAGCCCTGGCAGCCAAGCTTACGGAGTCTGCCGAAGAATCCACCAAAAAGGCTGCTGCGCTCTGAATTATTGGTAACGACTTTAATATGGACTTCCGGGGGGCCCCGTCTCCCAACTGTGACTTTAGCTGGTCCAGTCAGACCATCACGGATCTGGCTGTGCAGGTAGCAGCCACCGCTGGTCTCAGGGCTCCCACTGACATCTCCCAAGTACCCTTCAGGAATGAGTCTGCTTTTTTATCCAGCGGATCTTTCAAGTTGCCCATGTTCTCAAAGGGTTTGGAGGACTTTTTGGAGGCCTTAGCTACCACAGCTTCGAGTTTCAGAGCCTTGTCCCATCTATCCACCAGTGGATCTTC
>VIAB01009513.1:56939-68060 GCA_009801035.1 Oophaga pumilio | reverse complement strand
TCTGCTGAAGTTGAGATACACTATGTCTACCGCATTTCCCTGATACAGCCAGTCAGTGATTCCATCAGATAAGGAAATTAGATTAGTCTAACATGACTTATTTGCTACATACCCACGCTGGCTCTGGTTAATTACTGTATTCTTATCCAAGTACTTACATACATGCTGCTTAATAATTTGTTCAAATATCTTTCCTGGTATAGAAGTAAGGCTGTTATCTCCTGGTTCTGTCTTCTTTCCTTTTTTGAAGATAGGGACAACATTTTGATAGGGGCAATCTTATTAATTTGTGACTTTGGCTAGAGGGGATGGTGCTGGGTATTCCAGAGTGATAAATTATAATATAATACATGACTACATTATCTGACCCAATGCTCCCCTATAGCTCAAGGAGCCCCCAGTGTCAGCACATGTAACATTACTAACTGCAGGACAGTCTCAAGATATATACTATGCACATACTAGTTGAAATGGGAAGAATGTTAAAAAGACAAAGCTGTGGGCAGCAATTTATCCATCCTGTGACTGTATAGAAGTCTTTAGATCATGCTTTGTGGGTGGAGTGGGTGGGCATGGTGGGTGGAAGTGTTTGACATGTGGAACCCGTACAGCTCTGCCTCATGAGAAATGTAGTCTAGAGGTACAGGGAGAGAGCTGGCAGGAAGTTCAGGATGTAAACAATAAGAAACTACAAAGGATGGCTGCAGGGGTTAAAGGAGAGCTAAAAAAATTAAGTATTTGTGGATTCATAAGGACAGCTGGATCGCTTTTTATTTTTATTTTTTATACACTGAAAACCCCTTCAATAATAGTTAAAAGTTCATCCTACTATATAAAACAGATGGCGTTTTCAAATAAATGCTCCTCACTTTGTGTGCTATTTTATTCAATGTATACATTTGGTATGTGAAAGGAGTAACCTGCATTTAGGGTATTTTAGGTGATGAACTGCTAGAGTGCATTAGATTGTTGTTGTCCACAATGAACAGAAACTTCCACGTCCTGCTGAGCTCTAATGTGCAAACCATAAGCCCAGTTGAAAAGAAAAACAAGAAAATCACTGATAAGTTTTCCTAAAAGAAGGTGTACGATTTAATGCACTCCTGGGACAATGTGTTGGTTTTACATGCCTCTTAACAGTATATTTACTGCTGTTCAATAAAATTCTGTAATGCACCCTTTGGGCCTATTACTTAACTAGTATACTTGAAGCATACAGCTTTGTAGGGGTCTGACCGGTTGAATGACATATGCTTCTCCATTGCAACTGCTGTCAGGAACACTTTGTAGCTCCGTAACATAAAAAAGGACAATATTTATTCTACTTTGCAGCTGAATATAGAACATCTCACAAAATCACTGCACTAGCAAATCCTTGGAGTACAATAACTCTACTGTGAACATTTCTTCATCACTCTGTCGAGTCACCCAAAGTTCATTATGTTGTATCACTTAAGTTCTAGAAAAAGGTCTCAACAATACAGCATACGGTTTCAACATTCATAACATTTTCATGTGTTTTTTGAGTAAGAAAATATCTAGGAAAAAAATAAAGCCACTACTAGTACTCACCCTTAGATACAGCACAGTCAGCTCCGGAGGCCTGCACTAGCTCTGGAAGAACGCTGTTGAGAAGTAAAAGACCAGGAAAAGCGCGTCATTGAATGTTTCTCTGATGCCACCCTCTTCCACCCACCTGACCGCTGCAGCTAATCACAAACTGCTGCAGTTGACTTCCGAACGGAGCAGATATTGCTTCCAACGCTAGCTACAGTATCTCTGTTTATTATTTGGAAACCATCCATGCCTAAAATTATATTTTAATGTTGGACAACCACTTTTAATCATGAGTTTAAGCGTGAGCAGAACCTAATATACATTTTTTTAACTTCTCAACCGTGTAAGAAAAGAAAGTTATGTATTCATAAAATAACAGTTTATTTGCATTTGTTATTTAAATATGAACTGAAACAATAAAAAATGTGGACATCCCTTTAATATGGTTGATTGTATTTTGTATCTAGTGGTGAGGTTGTATGTTATTGGAATAGAACTAATGATTTACTATACAAAGTTCAAATGAAAGAACTATTCTTTCCTTCCATAAGGAAAGCTGGGAATATCATTGCAGCTAACACACTATAGCTTGCTTGCTGTCAAATAGAATTGCGCTGGTTGACATTGAAGCCGGAACATTTCCAATGAGTGGTTTCCTGAACACATTAAGGATGACTTTTAAATGTGAATATTGCTATTTTTGAACAGTACAAATTAATACTATATAATTCATTTATATATTGATTTACTGCCTCTAAACTTCATCTAAAGAGACTTAAACTTAAAAATAGCCATGTAGAGTATTTGAATTTGATTTATGTTAGGTTGTGGCTGAAAGTAAAAAGGTAGAAAGCATTAATGGTATGCTGTGATATTTCTGTGGTATTTATAACCATGTAAATGTGTGGTATTGTGAAGAGGGTATTTCTATTTAAGGTCATGTTGCAGTGAATTCTAATTAAAATAGTGGAATAGTCACGGAAAGGATGAACCTCATTCACTAAATTAATTTAGCACTTCTCAGATGCTGGGCCCCCACTATGATTTGTCAGATAAAAATTATCTGATTTACAAGTTTAATTGTGTATTTTGTACTTTTGCACCTCAAATCAGGTATAAAAAAAACAAAATTAAAAGCAACAGTAGTTATATATACAGATACTTGTGAAAGTATTCACCCCTTTGGCTTTTTACCTATTTTACTACATTACAACTTTGGTTTAAACATCTTTATAATCAGATTTGTGTGTGATGCATTAGCATTAAGTTGTTTATTTATTTACTATGCTTTGCTTATCATATTCCGCTCGCTTTACATACATTTTCATCGCTATCACCGATGGGGCTCAAAATCTGAATTCCCTATCAGTACGTCTTTGGAATGTGGGAGGAAACCTAAGTACTCAGAGGAAACCCACCCTAACATGGGAAGAACATACAAACTTTTTACATATGCTGTCCTTGGTGGGGTTGGAACGCCGGATTTCAGCGCTGTAAGGCTGCTAACCACTGAGTCACCATGCTGCCCATGAAGTGAAGTGAGAAAAATAAAAGCATAAATTTAATTTATGGGATCATATAACTAAAAATTGGCATGTGCATATGTATTCACCCCTTTTGCTGTGAAGCCCCTAAAAATTTCTAGTGCAATTACCTTCATAAGTCACATGCTTAATGAAAGGAAGTCCACCTGTGTGTGATATATACACACCTTTCTGAAAGGCCACAGAGGCTGCAACATCATTAAGCAAGAGGCACCACTAGCCAAATCACATCATGAAGAGATCTCCAAACAACTTATGTACAAAGTTGTTGAGACGTACAAGTCAGGGTTGAGTTATAAAAAAAATCCCAATCTCTGATGATCCCCGTGAGCACCATCAAATCCATTTTCATCAAACGGAAAGAACATGGTGCCACAACAAACCAACCAAGAGAGGGCCGTTTACCAAAACTCCCGGGCAAGGAGGACATTAATCAGAGAGGCAGCACAGAGACCATTGGTAACCCTGAAGGAACTGCAGAGTTCTCAAGCAGAGACTGAAGTATCTGTCCATTTGATCACAATAAGCCATACACTTCATAGATGTGGCCTTTATAGAACAGTGGATAGAAAAAAATACTTTACTTACACACAAAAATTGTAAGGCTTTTGGTTAGATGAGACCAAAATTGAACTTTTGGCCACCAAGGTAATTGCTATGTCTGGCACAAAACCAACACAGCTTATCACCACAAGAACACCATCCCCACAGTGAAACATGGTGGTGGCAGCATCATGTGGTGAAGACATTTTTTGGCAACAGGGACAGATAGAATGCTGCAAGTCAAAAAGAAGATGGATGGTGTAAAATACAGGGATATTCTTGGGCAAAACCTGTTTCAGTCTGTCAGTGATTTGAGACTGGGATGGAAGTTCACCTTCCAACAAGACTGACCCAAAACATACTGCTAAAGCAACACACGAGTGATTTCAGGGGAAATGTGTAAATGTTTGGAGTGGCCTAGTCAAAGCCCAGATCTTATCCAATTGAGAATCCGTGGTCAGGCTTGAAGGAAATCATCTAACTTGAAGGGGCTGGAGTAGTTTTGCCCTGAGGAATGGGCAACAATCCCAGTTGCAAGATGTCGAAAGTGCATAAAGATTTTTCCAAAGTGACTTGCAGCTGTAATTGCCATAAAAGGAGGCTCTACAAAGAACTGACTTTAGGGGCGTGAATAGCTATGCACACTGAAGTTTTTAGTTATTTTGTTGTATTTTTTGTTTACTTCACAATAAAAAGAAAACCAAATGATTACAGTTGTAGGCATGTTCTAATCATGAACTGATACAAACCCTCAAATAAACAATGAAATTACAGGTTGTGACGAAGCAAAGCATGAAAAATGGCAAGAGAGTTAAATACTTTTGCAGGCTACTGTGCATATATATATACTAGTCAACATTAAATTGCAATACCAAGGGCAAACAATCATGGAAATCACAGGATCACAGGATTGAAACACATGTTGATGATATGCAAGTGACAAGTGATAAAAAATGTAAAAAAAAAATTTCTAAACATCTCGACTATTCAGTATTGAGTATGAGTCCATACACAAAACTACATGCACTTGCATGCCTTGGCATGCTATCAATGCAGCTATTAATGAGCGTCGGGGGAATATTCTGCTAAGTAGAATTCACTCTGGGACACAATCATCAAGATCCGCTGCTGGCAGCTGCCTTTGCAATTTTTGACTAATGATGTCCCAGATGTGTTTATTAGGAGACATGTCCAAAGATGATGCAGTCCATGGAAGCAAGTTTAGGTTATGCAGGCTGCTCACTGTTGTACAAGTAACATTTATCTTGACGTGAAGACTAGTGTGATAGAATATTCCGCAGACAACCATTAATAACCTCACTGATGCCAACATGCCAAGGCGTGTAAGTGAATTTATTTTGTCACATGGTGCTCATACTTAATACTGAGTAAATCAAGATATTTTGAACGTTTTGTTCAGATTTTTTCATAATTTGCATATCATTAATATGACTACCAATCCTGTGACTTTCCTAATTCCATGACCTTTCCGTTGAGGAATAATATGTCCTCCACAGAACTCTGATCTCAATATTATCAAATTTGTCTGGGATTACATGAACAGACAGAATGTCATGCATAAGCCTACATCTACAGATCTATGACTAGTTCTTTTAAGCAGGCCATACACATGACATGGCTGTCTGGCAAACAGTGCTTCAGCTGACATCCATCTAAGCTAACTCTCCCATGCACAGGAGTGCTCACATTTTTTTCACACATGTCTAAAACTTTTGCACAGTATTGGAAATATAAAAACAATTGCCATGATGTAGTTAGAGAACCCAGAATTAAACATACATTGCTTAATTTGCTTGACTCAAATACAACTGAAAAAATCTATCAGTGAGTTGCATGCTTTTCAGAAAGAAAAAAAAGATCATGATAGATCAATTGGTATATCATAATATTTCTATATTTTGAGTTCATGTACATAAGCATAAGTAAAGGATAAAGTACTGTAATACCGTCACAGATGGTATGGGTTCTCTTGGGCGGCACATGTAATTTTTTTCAGTAGCAATGCTTGTCGCTGAGAATGCATCCATTCATGCTGAGATTCGAATTTACTGGGAATTAATAGCTAAGTAGTCCATTTGCCCTATTTCCCATTATGGCTCTGTACAAGAATGAGTTTCAATGTGACCATATGCATGAGCAGTAAAAACCTAGGCCCTGATTCATTTGTGTTTTTCTTACATACATTTTTAACGTACATTTTAACATTTGTATTTTTTTTTCTGTCTTTAACTGTTTTTGGAACCTTTTGGGGCAAATAATCACACAATTTGTAAAATACTTCCAAAAATTGTGCCAAAATAATCGGCATAGTTAAAATCCGTGCAGTGGGGGACTGGGGTAGACTTGCTCTAAATTTTGCCTCTTTTTAAAAGTTGTTGATGAAGCATTTGGAAATCCCAAAGTCCTCTCACAATTGCAAGCATAAGAAAAAAAACAGGCAAACACATGTTAAATAGATTTAAAAAAAAAGTTGGAAATACCAAAAACTGCTAAAAATAAAATATTGAATCGGAGCTTAAAGGTTTCATCTTGAATCAATTGTGATTGAAATAATTGAAGCAAACTAATGGCAGATTTTCATTAGTTGAAGATCAAAAAAATGATGTGCAAAAATATTAAACTAGTCCAAAACGATTGTCATTATATATAATAAATGTTTCCCTGACTGCAATATTTCCGTAAGATTGCCCTTGTAATGCATGGACACGGTATATAATGGATTTTTGCAGTCGGCATAGCTTACAACCACTTACACTGCACAGATTTGAAATAAGCCACACCAAACCCCAGACATATACTATTTACTATCTCTGCAAATCAAACTGTTGTTGAGTATGCCATGATGTTAAGATATAACTTATTCTATAGGATTGCATTGTTGAATTATGTGTTTGATAAATTTGCAGATTAAATTATAATTTATAAAAATCAAGCTGCTCTAATATATCTACGGAGAAACGTGTTTGCGTGTTTCATTCTCACTACTTGACATTTTTCCAAGGGAAACTCATTTACATTTCAAATAGTGCAGACAGTCTTGTCTTTAGGACTTTACCCCTTAGGAGGTCTTAAGCTGACCATATAGATAATGTAATTATCAACCATGAGAATCTCAGATGGATGATCATTCTATGGAGATAAGCAGCACCAGACATTTCTTGTCTTTACAATAAGATCAGACAAGACAAAATCGAACTGCACCAATATATGTGTCCCCTGACAATAGGCCTCAGGCGATTGTCTTCTAGTCCCTATACATATTAGATTGTCTGTAGACCCTATAAAAATAAGCGACTGTCTATGGGCAGCTTTCAGACTAGATTATTATTTAGATCATTGTGGTAATATATTATATTTTGTGGTGCTTATACTACTAGTGTTTAGCTGTTTTTTTTACCTAACCAAGGAGTCATAGGATACTAAAAATTGCAAAACATGCTTCCAGCCCTATTTAATTCTACATTTTAAGGGTCACATGATGAAAATCGAGACATAACGTAACAGTTATATAAACAAAAAAAACCTCTCATCCTCCTGGTATCCATTTTAGAAGAAACAATAAAGTATCCTCAGACTACTCAACAGAGCTGCTAACATTTGCACACTAATGACATTCATTCTTGTTGTGATAGGTGTTTGCTTTATTCTGAAGTGGCAACATATAATTCATTCAGCTGTGAAGGAGTGAGGACAATTAGAGCAGTCAATGTATCCCACGTGTTCCCTGTAGCATTAGAAAGGCATAGAAGGCCCCTCGACAGACACTAGTTTGGAAATTGAGACTGCTTTTCAGCTGAATGTGATCCTGATTACCTCAGTAAGGCCACCTGCTGCTTTAGTGGCTCATTTCTTTTGTGTGTCTGTGTTAAGCAGTTTCCATTTGTAGTGCCTCAGGGGACTGCAACCTTAAGGCCAAACCCAGCTGACACCAATCTGGTGAAGCACTGCCTGAACAATCAGGTATGCACATGCTGCTCCTTGCTCATATGCCGCCCTTTCTTCTAGATTAGAACAATGCATGGATTTGTTTTCATAGCAGGGTACTTCCCGTACTAATGTGACTTTGATGTGATGTTGATCTCTCTGTATTGTTTGAATGTTAATTGATATAGTAGTTTATTCCACTTTTATCTAACTGCATAAAAAAGTATGTAAAAGTGTAAATTACTCTATATAATTCCAGGACAACTATCACAGCCTTAAGTTATGTTCTCAAAAATCTCAAATTTTTACATTTTTTATTAACATATGAAAAATTTGGAAAGACCGATAAAAAATATTAACATTTTCAAATATCCATAACTTTTGCATACTGCATAACAAAATCAAAAACCATAATATATGGTTAACAGTTTTCACTTACTGCATTGCAAAATCACAACGAATAATGTTTTTTTTTCAATAATTAGCTGAAAATACTTGTATTCATTATGAAATAATAATTCGGGAACATCTTTTCTTAGAACTCTACATTGTGCCATTCCTCCTATGAATGAATTGACTATTAGGTATTACAATTACTCTTGTAAATAGCATCTGACACTAAAGGGTATGCCACACTAAACAACATCGCTAACGGGATCGCTAAAAAACGTCACTATTTAGCGATCCTGTTAGCGATGTTGTTGTGTGCGGCATCTACCATCGACGTGGCCCCTGCTGTGATCTCGTCCGTCGTCCTGATCGTTCCGGACCCTATTTTCATCGCTGGCGTCCCGCTGGTAAGTATCTAATCGCTGAGTGTGGCACCTTTTTTAGCGATTTAGCGGTACTTTTGTACCGCTAAAGTCGTTAAGGAGATCGCTAACCGCGATAGCGTCCTTAACGATATCGCTAAATTAGGTAGCTACTAGCGATATAGAAACAATCCCGCTAGCGATCTCATTAGTATGCGACGCTAACGAGATCGCTAGCGGGATTGTGTAGTGTGGCAGTACCTTTACAGCAATGATTGCACAATGTCACAGTGTTTGGGTACACAATGCTAACTAATGTAATTATTATTTATTTTTAAAGCACCCTTTATTCCAGGATGTTATACATGTGAAAAATGGGTTACGTTCATAACATATATAAACAAATTTTTAGTAAACAGACTGTCAAACAGGTAAAAAGGGGGAAAGAACCCTGCCCTCACAAGTTTACAATCTACAGGGTATTGGGACAGGAAACAATTTGTCAGTTAGTGAGGGAGGTTTCAGTGGTGAGGTGGCAATGGGGTTGTTACAGGCGTTTTTGAGTAGATGACAGTTTTCAGGTTCAGTTAGAAGGCTCTACGTACGGGAGAAGCAGAGTTCCAGAGGATGGGGAATCCCTGGGAGAAGTCTTGGAGGCAATTGGGTGAGGAACATACAAGGGTTGAAAACAGATGTAGGTCTTGTGAGGACCAGAGATTACATGTGTGGAGATATCAGCAGATTAGTTGGGAGATGTATGGAGGACACGGATTATGGACGGTCTTGAAAACAATTGTAGCATTTTAAACTCGATTTTCTGGGGGATCAGAATCCAGGAAAAGTTTTGGCAGAGGTAAGATGGAGAAGAGTAGTAGGGGAGGAGGTAGATTAGCTGGTCAGCAGAGTTAGGGACAGACTGGAGGGTTGCAAGAGTGTTAGTCATGAGGCCACAGAGGAGGATATTGCAATAATCAAGGCAAGAGATGATGAGAGTATGCGCTAACATTTTAGTCGAATTATTAACAATCTGCACAACGGGTTTACAAAAAATAATAATTAATATGGTAGGTAATTAGTACAGGATCAATTCATACACAATAATAAATGTGAAGCAGTGGCGTAACTTCCATGGTCGCAGCCCTCGCCACTGCGATCAGGCCCGGCGGGTCAGGGGGCCCGGCAGGTCAGAGGCACGCCGATGGCGACACCAGCAAAAGTTAAAATCTATTGCCGTGCAGGAGATTCCTCCCGCACGACAACAGTTCACAGCCGCCGGCCAATCACAGGCCAGCAGCTGACGTCACCAGGCCAGGCAGCTGCCTAGGGCCCCCGCTCGCCCATTGGCCCTCAGCCAGTGGCACGCAGCTGCTATGGGGCCCGTGAGTTAAGGGGGTCCACGTGCCGCCAGCGCTGACTTTGCCGCAGCTGCATTCAACTTCCGCCGCCCCCTGTGTCGGCTACAGCCATGACATCATTGCATTCTCAAGGCAACAGCGGGCGGAGCTTGCAAAATCAAACTTGAGCGGGAATGTTAGTGTGGAGACTAGGAGTATGGTGACCGGGAGCGGTGGACAGGTCATCAGCTAAACATGTTGCTGCAGATGGGCGGTTGTCGGATATAACCGTGGTGCAGTCAGCGGTTAAGTGAGTGGCGTCAAGGGAATGGTTCAGAGGGAAAATAGTCAGAGGTGAGGAGTGTCCGGGAATAGTGTGCAGGCCCTGCAGCCTAATACATCCGCTGGGGAGGACGAAGGGTCAGACAGGAGGATGTGACTGCAGACCGGACCCTCGTGCGGGGAAAGTGTGTGTGTGTCAGAATGTAGGCTGGCCGGCATCTCTCCACTGCCCAGTTTATGCCATGCATGACCTTTAAGGTAAGGTTTCGGTAGCTGTCCACGTAGTTGCCCATAAGGATATTTCTGTGAATCTCATGCCCTTTATGTATATGCCAGTCTAGCACCACATCTTCTGGATGTCCCACTAAGAGAACCACCTGCTACGGGCGGGTAGCACCTTTGGTTTTCTGTGCGTATGTTTTCCAGATAGCTGACCTAGAGGCAAGGTGATGGGCATGTGAGGTCACCAGGATAACAAGGCCTAGATCAGAAGGGCTCGCCGGCTCTGGAAGGTCTACCGAGAACAGGCTGAAGAAGCCCACTCCTGATCTGCTGGACACACGAGGAAACATGAAAAGTAAATGTCCAGCCTCAATCACTGTTAGAAATCTGCCCCACAGAAGGAAAGTAGTGAAGGCAAAGACTCAGAGCATGTCTCTCAGCACGCAAACTGTCCTCATAGCAATTCACACGGACAGGAAAACAGCTCAAGGTCCAGGTCCTGCTGTACGCTCTGCCAGAGACCTTTACACTATTACACAATGTGCTGAGCTCATCATTTTCTCCAAACTGTGACCTTGAATGGGGTTTGTCCTGATTATTTGCAAACATCTAGCATCATTCCAGTACAAGTATTATACTGTGGTATTAGCAGTAGGAGAATTATAATATAGTATTAGTAGTACGAGAATTATACTACAGTAATATTGCAATGCTGTAGTCAGGGGCGTAACTTCCATGGTCACAGCGGTCGCCACTGCAACCGGGCTCAGCAGGTCAGAGGCACCCCGATGGCGACACCAGCAAAAGTTAAAATCTGTTGCCATGCAGGAGATTCCTACCGCACAGCAACAGTTAACAGTCGCCGGCCAATCACAGGCAAGCAGCTGACGTCAACGCACATGTCGCCGGCGTATGACATCACTGTCATACGCTGCATTTTAC
>VIAB01009513.1:38821-51269 GCA_009801035.1 Oophaga pumilio | reverse complement strand
CTGATATGGCAATATTGGGGTGACAGATTCCCTTTAAAGGGTTTTTTCATTATTTATTTTCATTTACGCAATATATTTCCACTTTTTAAAAATAACAATCAGAACTTTATTCATCGACCCTTGCTCCAGCACTATCTCTCCAAACCTGACTTTATATTTTTATAGATGACCTGTACTGATGACATCTTGACTTCACTTCACTTGACCATTGCAGCCAATCACTGTAGTTAGCCGAGATGGCAAGGAGACCGATGAGCCCAGTGTTTGATTCCAGAGGTCATATGCATTGTATTTGTGTTGTCACTGCTGCAGCCTGTCAAAAGAGACCATGGGCAGTGGCAGAAAGACAGAGATGGAACAGATGTCATGAATAGTGATGAGTGAATCCGAACAGTAAAGTTGGGGCTCTGTACCGAACACATAGTGTCAGTGCACGGGCCCCGGAGATGGATATTTCCAGGAAGTTCATGTTACTGATTGGGTTCAGCAGCCCGAACATCAGCTGTTTCCCACGCTGTCATCTTTGTGCTTTGATAAGTTCAATACCGCTGGTAGAGCGCTGTTGTTCCCACGCTGTCAGATGAGTATAATGTCACCTTTCCCTTAGCTGGCTATTAAAAATAGGGGGAACCAAACATATTTTTTTCCATTTATTTATTTATATTAGTAAGAAATAAATGAAAAAAATTTTGTGGGTTCACCATAATTTTCATAAACAGTAGAGGGAAAGTCGACAACTGGAGGCTGATGTTAATATTCTGGGATTGGGCAAATAGCCATAAATGTTTCAAAGCAATTATTATCCACTCACAGATGTTTGTTTAGCATTTACTTGTTATTACAGGGGGACCTCCCCAAAAAATGATGTGGGGTCCCCATATAATCAATAACCAGCAAAGTTTAAACATACAGCTACTGATTTATATTAATAGAATAGGAAGAGGCCATGGTTATTTGCCCACTCCTATACTAAAAACATCAGCTCTCAGCTGCCCCAGAAATACCGCATCCATTAGATGCACCAATTCTGGCTCTTAACTTTACTCTTGTGTGGTGGCAAAGTTGGGTAATAGTTGTGGGGTTAATGTCAGCTTTGTAATGTCAGCTGACCTCAAGTCTATAGGTTTGTAATGGAGAGGCGTCCCATTACAAACCCCATAGTCTTATTGTAATAAAGACAAAGTGAGTATAAAGTCCATTTTTGAAATGAAACTCCCCACCCTCTTTTACCCATTTATTTAAAAAAAATATAAAATAAAAAGTTATAATCAACTGTCCGATGAGAAGATAATCCACCGATGCCCATGTCCCCTGTAAAAGACAGAAAATAATAAAATACCATATTACTCACCTGTCTAATGAAAAGATAATCCATATCTGTCCCATGATGATCCGAATGATCCAGAACACACTGAGCAGAGCGTCAGAAACTCAGCCTGTGACAGATGGTAACCTCAGTGACGTCACCGCTGGTCACAGGCAGGCAGTGCTTCTCACGCTCCTGCCTCGGTGTGTTTCCGCTGGCATGGGGAGCAGTCGCATCACTGAAGTAACTGCTCTCCACATCATCCGGATCGTTGTGGGACAGATATTGATTATCTTCTCGTCGTACAGGTGAGGAATATGGTGTCTTAATTTTTTTTTGTCTTTCACAGGGGACATGGACATCTGTGGATTATCTTCTCATCAGACAGGTGAGTATAACTTTGCTTTTTATTTTTTTTAAATAAATGGGTAAAAGATGGGGAATGGGATGTTTTATTTCGAACAAAAGACTTTATTCTTGCTGTGTCTTTATTACAATCTGACTAGGAGGTTAGTAATGGGGGCATCTTATAGACACCTCTCTATTACTAACCTGTGGGCTTCATGTCAGCGTCCATAAAACAGATGACATCAACCCCACAACTATTACCCTACTTGCCACTGCACCAGGGCAAGTGGGAAGAGCTTGGCAAACTGACAGAATTGGCGCATCTAAAAGGTGCGCCTATTCTGGGGTGGCTGCAGGCTGGTATTTTTAGCCTGGGGAGGGACAGTATCTATGACCCCTTACCAGTCTGAGAATACCAGCACTCAGCTGTCTTCTTTAGATTGGCTGGATGTCAAAAATGGGGGAACCCATGTCATTTTTTAAATTATCTTTTTAAATAATTAAAAAATACTGCTTGGTTACCCCTCTATTTTTGATAACCAGCCAATATAAAGCTGGCAGCTGGGGGTTGCAGCCCGCAGCTGTCAGCTTTACCTATTCTGGTTTTAAAAAATAGAAGAGAATCTATGCCATTTTTAAAAAAAAACAATTATTTATTGAGCCTGCTGATCAATAATCTCATCAGCCTCGCTTGCTCAAACATCTATCATCATAGAGTATTACTCTCATCAGCCAACGCCTGTGACCAGCGGTAACTTTTTTACTGCTGGTCAGAGCTGCTAGCTCAGATGACAGTGTGAGAACCACAGTGCTCTGACCAGTGACAATGATCTTACAGGTAATCAGAGCCAGTGTTTCCCATGCTGTCATGCAGATGACAAAATGGGAAACAACAGATCATTCATCTGAATGGGGTCCGGGTTCAAGTTTGAGTTTGAGTACCATTCTAGTACTCAAACCAAACTTTTTTTCAATGTTTGTCTGAACGCACCGGACCTCAACATCCATGGGTTCACCCATCTTAAATAATGAATAAAGTTCTGTTGGATATGAAGCCTATGAAGTAAAAATGTAATGCTTGTAATTATTATTATTATTATTATTATTATTACACATTTATATAGCGCCATTTATTCCATGGTGCTTTACATATGAAATGCCCCTTTAAAACTCGCAAACGATGAGGAAAAAATGTAAGCAGTTAAACGATACTGACTAATTAATTGAATAAAATGTAAAATATATGAACTTAATAGGATTTAACAGTTTCTAGCAATTGGATGTATCTGGAATTGCTGCTTGGCCCCATTATTCACTTGAATGCTATGTATAATACTTTTAATGCATCATCTAAAGCTAACTAAAGTGTGTTTATTAAAAAAAAAATTAATGAAATGTATGTTGACTTTTAGAGGGTCGCTCTAGAAATTTTCAGTGGCACTCCACTTTGTCCAATAGTTATGATACCTACGGGCACTGTTCTTCACTTTTTGTGTTGGATAAAAAGCATGGCAGAGCATTAGATATTTAATTCTTATTATATCGCTCTTTTTACTTCAACACAAACCTAAACCCTCCTCTGCTCCATTCAGACTATCCAGGAGGTGTACTTTTTAAGCCAAATTAGTCTATACATACCTGCTTATTGGAGGCATGTTGATTTTCTTTCAATTGTGAAGCAAACACCAAATCAGCCAAAATAATTGAAAAGTTCAGTGTGCATAACTATTCACCGCCCTAAAGTCTGTACTTTGCAGAACCTTCTTTTGCAGCGATTACAGCTGCAAGTCACTTTGAATAAGTCTCTATGAGCTTTCCACATCTTGCCACTGGGATTTCTGGCCATTTCTCAAGGCCAAATTACTCCAGCTCTTTCAAGTTATATGGTTTTCTCTGGTGAACAGCTGTTGGGTGCCAGGATTTTCCCACTGTGCGGGTTGTATCCTGGGCATTGCCTGGTGCCATGGTCTCTCATTCATGTCCGACCTCTGCGGCTGTTGCTCAGCACAGACATCAGTCCTGGTGCCCTGCTCAGGCTCACAGCGTACATTTGGTTACTGCCGGCTCTCCAGCCAAGTCTATGATAAAGGCACCGCCTTGTGCTCTGAAGCCTAAGTCCAGAAATCACCTTAATGAGCATGTCCGTGATGTGGCGTTTTCATATTGGTGCTCGGACGTCAGCTGCTCTAGTGATGTGGCAGCTCCGGATTGTCCCACGGGCGATGTTAGCGTGAGTGTTTTGGGCTGGAGCTTTGGGTTCAAAAGTGGGTGCGTTAGTATCATGTATGAAGGATGTGTGTGAGAAAGTACTCTATTTCTCTGTCTGCACGTGTGTGTTAGGCTAAGTTCATATTAGCATTTCTGTGCGCAGTATATCATCTGCATGCGCAAACGCATGCAGAACACATGCAAACGCATATTTACGCAGCGTTTTTTACACATGATGCCAAAAAACACTGCATGTGTATGCGTTTTTGCATGCATGTGCTTTATTTATGCGCATGCGTTCAATATTTCCAGGTGCTGTAATCAGTTCAAAGACATGCACCAATGCGGAGACAGTAATGCATTTTTTTTACGCACTCATCTGCATGCACATGACTGTGCATATTTGACAGATTTTTGATGCTTCAAAAAATGCAACATGTTGCGTTCGCTGGACACCTCCGCACACTGCGAAATGACGCATGCGCACGCAAACGCATGCGAATGCATGCAAACGCATGTCCCTGGGTACACCATGTTAAAGATATGTACGCATGACGCAAGCGGATCTATGTGGATCAAACGCTGCGCACTGATACGCAAATGTGAAACCAGCTTTAGCTACCTTCTTAGGCAGGGTTTTTTGGCCCCGTTTGGCCTAGCACCTGTTTCCGCCACGTGTGGGGTTAGCACGGGTCAGTCTCAGGGCAAGATCCAAACATAAGAGCTTTTGGTCCCCTGTGAGTTCTACAGGGTTTTTCCCTTTTTGGTGCGGGTGTGCAGAGACAGGGCTGTTTTCCATGCGGTTCATGTCTGGCTTGCAAAAACATCTGTCGTACTTCGACATTTGGTGCTGCGGATGGGGGTGGGAGCCAACGGATTAGACACTATATATCTTGCAGCACTAGTTATGTTATCTACTTGGCCACGTGTCCCTGTGGCATGAACTATGTGGGCCTCACCTCTCGTAAATTCCGTGTTAGAGTCAGGGAGCATATTCGGGACATCAATGCTGCCAAGGAGGTTGCTGTCATGTGTGCATTGCCACGAAGATCGTCGCGGTTGCACATTTTGACTTCTCACAGCTGAGTAGCTGTTTCTTTGTGTTTGGCAGTTAGGGAGTTAATTCTGTCTGTGCTCGCTTCTGGCACTGGGTGCAGTTTCTCCCGGCTGCAATTGATTATTTGTTGATTGGTTTCCTTTAAATCCCTGGTTGTCTGCTTTGGGAGTTGCCAGTGAAATCTCTCATGCAGATCACAGATAGGATTGAATCTGTATAGACTCTAGTTGAGAGCTCCTTAGTTTATTAAGCTCACATTGTTTAGAGTTCTATATCACAGACCATTTTATGTTCCTTCGGTGTTTGAGTGTGTATGCAAGTGAGTGTTATCCTGTCTGTCTTATATGTCTAATCTGTGTATTTAGCTGAGATCAGCCCATATCCCTTTTGTGGTAATCAGTATCCTTCTTAGGACTGATTACAGGGTTCAGGGTCTGATAGGAGACAGGGTTAGGCTGGAGACTTGGACCTCTGAACCATTATCAGTACCTCCAAGGTGAGGGATTAGTTAGGACCCCAGTTTAGGGTCAGGTTAGACCCCGGTCCTCCTCTTTCCTGTTACAGCTCATCAAGTCTTCAAGATTAACCCTGAGTTCAACAGATATCGTGTCAGCACATTAAGTCCTCAAGATTAACCCTGAGTTCTGCAGATATCGTGTCAGGTAAATCTATTCTATACTAACATGCTGATGTTGCTATACTATATGTTGTATAGAGTGTTGTTTCTGTAAGAATAGTTTACTGACATTGTATACATATCATTAGACAGCGTGACAGTTGCAGACTTTGACACTTTGAAAACAATCCCGCAGCATTTCTGACTGCGCCATGGGTGTAATCCCACAGGCCTCAAATTCATCAGCATTGATCGGGTACGATGCGGCACTAGAGGTGGTGACCTCAAACGCATCTTGGCGCAGTTAGAGTGCCGATGGATTGTGATTTTGGACACAATGGCCCCCAAAGGATTAAATGAGAAGAACTCCTTTGCGTGTTTTTTGTAAGGCCACTCCGGGTTTTCCGTTTTCTTTTGATTTTATGTGTGTGCTATTTTAATTCTAATTTTCTTCTTTTTATGTTCAATATTTACAGTACCATATTTATTTCTGTGATTTATTGATTTATCCACTCGCTCATGAAGGATGATTGACATGGGAACATGTGATGCGCGCATTCTTTTGGAGCTTAAGAAATCGACTTGGTGGTTGGATCCACATCTGAAATGTAGGTGTTTGGACGACACTTTTGGTATCACCTCAAATTTCCCACGCTTTGGAATTACATCCTGAGTGGACCAATCTCTGGACATATAGGACATGGGACTGTCTGTCGTGACTCTATTAGATGACACCAGCGTTAAATTATATGTTTGATTGCTGCTGTGTTATAAATGTATTGCGATACCTTATGTTCTTATAGTGCATTGTTACTTGTGTTTTTTGAGGCATAGCTTTAGCCAATACATGATGTAGCTATTTCCATTGGTTTCTTCAAGCATGATTATGTATGGGCTATCACTGAATTATGACACTTTGTCTCTCTTTTCCCCCCCTCCCCCCCGTTTTTCTCCCCATGTTTATTTATTTTTCCTTATTTTGACTATGGGCACTAATTTTTACATTATACTTGTGTCTGCTCATCTTCTATTCTGTGCTGTTCCAGAGTTCGTATTTCTATCTCTGTTTAGCAACAAAAGATTTTTTTTTCCCTTACATTTGCCAGCACTCAAGATGGCGTACACACATGTGCGCATGCGCATGCGGTTGGCGCGGTCCGCCTCTCAAAAGACCTCCACAAGATGGCGGCGGGATCCCTGTCATCACAGGAAGCATTTGCCTTGACCCACGCCACCATCGGAGGGTCGGATGTGACGCGGGTGCCGCCCCATTGCTTGCATTCACATGCGCCGCTATTATGTGTCATTTCTTCCACCTGAGCGCCTGGGTATATAGTTATGATCAGCATGCCATTCCACACCGCCCCCCGTGGAAGCCTGACAAGTGAAACGTGCGTCGGGGCACGCACCTGGTGTTGCATATCGCCCCACATGGGTAAGCACATTACATTTAACTCTGCACTATCCATAAGTAATTTATGGACGACACTGAAAGTAGTGCAGATTGATTTTTAGCCCCCTTTTTCTGATCTAGCTGACTCCTTTTTGGATTTTGGGAACCAGGTCCTGCTATACTGATGGTGGAATTTGGGGGTCTTTTTATTGGGGTCTGGGACCTACTTATACAATGTGGTTACTAACACCTTTTGGGTTCCACTCTCTTTCACTGCGATCCACAGCGGTCATAGGGAGCTAGAATTTGGCATTTTTTGATATGCCCCAGGTGCTTTTTCTTGCTATCTCACCTATTTATTTTTTCATCTATGTATACTGGTTGTTAATTATTGTGTTTAACTAATATTGTAATAAAAATTATATTTTTTTATTTATCTTGTTTTTATTGTTCTATTTTGGGCTGGATGCTCTGTTGTGCTCTGTTCTAGTCTACACATGGTTAGAGTTGCTCTGTCCTTATTTTTGGACAATGCTTAGTTATGTCACCCAAGGTTTTGGTTTAATTAAAATAGGGTTTTTCCCTTGCATCTTTTTGAGTTTTTTCTCTTGTCTCAGCATCTGTTTCATTCTAGTAACAGAGAGAGTTCAACCCGTGTTCATTACCTCTCTGTGAAGCTAACAGAGCTGAGTATTCTGCATTCTGTTCATGCTGCTTGGCGTTAACGCAGTCTGATTAAGGTGAATGCTCGCTGCCTTGTTCAGTCATTTGTTCACTCTAGCAGCAGGTTCACTCCTGCACGGTGGACCCCAGGTTGTGATTGCACTGTATTTTTTATTTTTATTCAGTGCAATCCTCCAACCCTAAAAGTATACTAGTGCCAGGGTGTGGCTAGCAATGGCGGATGAGCAGCGACTCCAGCACTACATCCAACAGCTGGAGAGCAGGTTGTCCTCTCTTGAACGGGCAGCTTCAGCGGTTGATGTCGCTGCCGTGGGAGATCAGGCAGCTAGCAAAGTAGCCTCTATGGTTTTAGCTGCGGTATCTGTTCCACCTGTACCACATTTTCCGCTACCCAAAAATCAATGCTCAATCCACCTGGAGTTATTGGCTTCACGATTCCCAACTGAGCGAACCAAGGTGGGATTTGTGATTTCCTTTTTGTCTATCATTTTTTGGGTGCTCTGAGAGAAGTCTTTTTGGGGCCATAAGTAACCCATGATACCGCACTCCAACTCCTGGCATTAAATTGGGGTTCGTCCATGATCAGTCAATTTGCCATGCAATTTCGTACTCTGGCTTCTGAGTTGGACTGACATGATAAGGTCCTGATACCTATCTTTTGGAGCAGTTTAGCAGATCATGTCAGGGATGCTTTGGCTACTAGGAAGATTCCCACTACTCTGGAGGAGTTGATATCTGTGTCTACCCGCATAGATCTTCGGCATGCCAAGTTGTGTTTGGAGCAAGCTCAGAGTAGGCAAAGGATTCAGTTAGCCGCAAACTTTTCTAATCCTTTAGAATCTCCGGCTCTGACGAGTGATTCTGTAGAGCCAATGGATGTCGCTCAAGCGAAGTCAAGCACCCGCTCTGTACCTCCACAACCCACTTGTTTTACCTGCAGGCAAGTCAGTCATTTTGACAATAAGTGTACCAAGCGTCAGAATTAGTCACAGCATCCAGTGGCTTTAGGTAGAGGCTCACTAGTTCCAGTTGCTGTGTCTTCCAAGGTGGACTTTGGGGTTTCTTTGACATTTGGGTCGACTACTCTCAATCCTGAGGCTTGCGTGGACTCCGGGGCTGAGGGCAATTTCATGTCTGCCACCTTCACCCAATGGCACGCAATTCCTTTAGTAATGCTTCATAAACCGATGTCCATTCAGGTAGCTAACGGGTCCATTTTACCGACCCCATATTTCCCATCAGACTATACCTCTTACTCTCACCATGTCTCTAAAACATCAGGAAATAGTTTCTTTTCTTGTCATATCTGAGGGTATGGATGAGGTACTTCTGGTGATGCCTTGGCTGCACCTCTATCCCCCCCAGATCGATTGAGCAACAGGGAAAATACAAAAATGGGGAAGCTTCTGTGAGAGTTTGTGTCTTAAGGCCCAGGTGCGGGATCTACGTGCCATCTAATCTTCAGCCGGAGGGTCACTCTGGTGCCATATCTTCAAACGGGGTGGTCTCTCTAGTATTAAAAGGACCACTAAATGCTTGGAGCAAAGGAGAGCTTTGGCCGATGAGCAGGAGCACATTCATGCCCCCCAGTTTGTTGCGGACTCCGATCGTGGTGAACTTCGCCGGGAGGTGGATGTTGGCGGGGGGTAATGTTGGGTGCCGGGATCTTCCCCATGCGTGGGTTGGATCCTGGGCATTGCCTGGTGCCATGGTCTCCCATTCATGTCCGGCCGCTGCGGCTGTTGCTCAGCACAGACCTCGGTCCCGACGCCTTGCTCAGGCTCGCAGTGTTCCTTTGATTACAGCCAACTCTCCAGCCAAGACTAAGATAAAGGCAACGCCTTGCGCTCTGGAGTCTAAGTCCAGAAATCACCTTACTGAGCATGTCCGTGATGTGGCGTCTACTTATTGGTGCTTGGACGTCAGTAGCTCTGGTAATGTGGCAGCTCCGGATTGGCCCAAGGGTGATGTTAGCGTGAGTGTTTGGGGTGGAGCTTTGGGTTTAAAAAGCTCCCAGCGATGTCCGCATGCTACAGTAGTATCATGTATGGTTGGTGAGTGTGAGGAAGTACTTTATTCCTCTGTCTGCACGCGTGTGTGTCTTAGCTACCTTCTTAAGCAGGGTTTTTTGCCCCCACTTGGCTTAGCACCTGTTCCGGCCACGTGTGCGGTTAGCACGGGTCAGTCTCAGGGCAAGATCAAACCATAAGAGCTTTTGCTCCCCTGTGAGTTCTGCAGGGTTTTCCCTTTGCATCTTTTTAGAGTTTTTTCTCTTGTCTCAGCATGTTTTGTTCTAGTGTGTCGTTAACACTGTTCAGTAACAGAATGCTCACTACCTTGTTCTGTCATTTGTTCACTCTAGCAGCAGGTTCACTCCTACACGGTGGACCACGGGTTGCGATTGAACTTTATTATTTATTTTTATTCAGTGCAATCCGCCATCGTTAACAACAGCAATCTTCAAGTCTGACCACAGATTCTCAATTGGATAAAGATCTGGGTTTTGACTAGGCCACTCCAAAACATTTACACTACCGGTCAAAAGTTTAGGGTCACTTAGAAATGTCCTTATTTTTGAAAGAAAACCCGTTTTTTTTCCAATGAAGCTAACATTAAATGATTCAGAAATACACTCTATACAGTGTTAATGTGGTAAATGACTATTCTAGCGGCAAACGTCTAGTTTGTAATGCAATATCTTCATAGGTGTATAGAGGCCCATTTCCAACAACCATCACTCCAGTGTACTTATGGTATTTTGTGTTCGCTAACTGTGTAAGAAGGCTAATAGATGGTTAAAATACCCTTTAAAACCCTTGTGCAAGTTTGTTAACACAGCTGAAAACCGTTTGTTTGATTAGAGAAGCTATAAACCTGACCTTCCTTTGAGCTTGTTGAGAATCTGGAGCATTACATTTGTTGGTTCCATTAAACTCTCAAAATGGCCAAAAAAAAAGAACTTTCTTGTGAAACTCGACAGTCTATTCTTGTTCTTAGAAATGAAGGCTATTCCATGCGAAAAATTACCAAGAAACTGAAGAATTCATACAATGGTGTGTAGTACTCCCTTTAGAGGAGTGCACAAACAAGCTCTAACCAGAGAAGAAAGACAAGTGGGAGGCCCCGCTGCACAACTGAGCAACAAGACAAGTACATTAGAGTCTTTAGTTTGAAAAATTGACGCCTCACAGGTCCTCAACTGGCAGCTTCATTAAACAGTACACATTAAACGCCAGTGTCAACATCTACAGTGAAGAGGCGATTTGGGGATGCTGGCCTTCAGGGCAGATTGGCAAAACAAAAGCCAATATTCCTCTGTCCAATGTCTGTGTTCTTTTGCCCATATTAATCTTTTCCTTTCATTTAAGCCAGTCTTAAATATGGCACATTGGGGGCCACAAGGGGGGGATCGGGGACCCTTTTTCTCTGTCCTCTGATGTCCGATGACATCAGAGGACAGAGAAATTAAATGGCACATCAGATTTTTTTTTTTGTTGCGATCGCCGTTATAGGGTTAATAACGGCGATCGCAACTTTGGGTCGGTAAAAACTGACCCGATTCATGTTCCTTGGGGTCTCGGCTACCCCCTGTAGCCGAGACCCCGGAGAAAATGCGCCTCTGGGGGGCGCTATTCACTTTTTCCACAGCTCCGTTAATTAACGGCGCTGTGGTTTAAGTACCCTTAATGACCGCTGTTATAAGGCTTATCGGCGGTCGTTAAGGGGTTAAATATGGTCGAAACGTCTCACCCTGTGCATGGCATAATAAATATGTTTTGAACTTCATCTACTGCTGGACGCTGTCTACTCTTTTCCTGTACACGCTGTATCCAAGTAGGCTCCTTGGATTTTGTACCTTGTGTCTTTATACAGGAGAATGCCCTTATCTGCTCGTTTGTCTTTTGAAGAAAGCTGCAAACTAACCCTACACATTTGGTGTTTGTATTTGGTGTCCTTTTCAATGAAACAACACCATGAAGACCCAGGACATCTCCAAACAAACCAGGGAAAAAGTTGCTAAATAGTATAAGTTAGGATTGGGTTATAAATAAATATCTCACTCTCTGATGATCCTCTGGAACAACCTGAAATCCAGTATCATCAAATAGAAATAACATGGTGGCACAACAAACCTGTCAAGAGAGGGTCACCCACCAAAACTTTCAGCCAGGGCAAGGAGGTCATTAATCAGAGAGGAAGCACAGAGACCAGAGATAACCCTGAAGGAGCTGTAGAGTTCCCAAGCAGACACTGGAGTATCTGTCCATAAAATGCAATAAGACGTACACTACATAAAGGTGGCCTTTAAGAAAATGTGGGCCGAAAAAAAGCCCATACTTACATAAAAAAAATTGTAAGGCTTGTTTTGAGTTAGAGGAAGGTGCTGTGGTCAGATGAGACCAAAATTTAACTTTTTTGCCAACAAATTAAATGATATGTCTGGGGTCAAACTTACACAGCTCATTGCCCCAAGAACAAAATCTCCACAGTGAAACATGGTGGTGCCAGCATCATGCTCTGGGGATGATTTTCGGCAGCAGGGACAGGAAAAATGGTCCAAGTGGAAAGGAACATGGATGGTGAAAAATATAGGGATATTCTTGAGAAAAACCGGTTTCAGTCAGTCAGTATCTTGAAACTGGGATGGAGTTTTACCCTCCAACAAGACAATGACCCATAGCATACTGATAAAGCAACACATGAGTGGTTTAAAGGGAAATATGTACACTACCGGTCAAAAGTTTAGGGTCACTTAGAAATTTCCTTATTTTTGAAAGAAATTTCCTTATTTTTGCTGGCCTTCAGGGCAGATTGGCAAAACAAAAGCCATATTTA
>VIAB01009512.1:2407-24321 GCA_009801035.1 Oophaga pumilio | reverse complement strand
CTTATTTGAAAACAATAGATCATATAGTCATTGCCCTGGTAAGTGATCAAATATAAAGAGGAATAGTCTCACCCAGTGCTGTTCTTCATTCGACCAGATTCCAATTAAGGAAGAAAAACTTGTGAGATCCTTTTAAGACGATGGGGGAGGTGCTTGTATATGTCTCTGCATTACCCCATCAAAATGGACCAGTCACAAATATCCCCACAGCTTAGCTCCCGACGTGTTACTCCAGTCAGTTCATCAGAGGAGGTATAGACTGTTAGTTAAAAGATAGAACAAATGGGGATTTGGAGCGAGAATCCATCACGTATGGAGGGAAAGAAAGATCTGGTCTGTGATTGGTGGATTCTAGTGACTATATTCTACAAATGTCTACCATAAATTATTTCAGCAAAATCAGTGCTCCAAAAATCAACTAGTGCTCCCTCTGTCTCTGCCCTGACGTATGGCCAAATATCATAGTTTTGAATGACACTGTTCATTTTACTATATAATGCACTGAAAAATAGGAACAAAAATTTAACTGGGTAAAATGGTGAAAATATTACAGTTTTGCCATTTTTTTAGGTTTTGTTTTTACAGCTATCATTATGTGATAAACATGACTTGTCAACATGATTTTATCAAACAATTTTGATTAAGGCGATTCCAAAGGTTTTATTTTCTAATATAGTGGTTAAAAAAATTCAGAACTTTGTTAAAAATGTTTGGTTACGTCATCTTTTTCTAAGACACTTAACTCTGTTCAATTATAATTATTGAAATATTACAGTTAAATTACTAATCGCCTATGACGCTTAGCCACAGACCGGGCATTATGGAAGCACTAGGCATCAGTAGGCCTCTGGCTGCCATGATTACTGGTAGAACAATGCTTGCAGGCTTTTCTGTGCCATTTGAAAACTGTACTCAGCAATTGATATTGGCATTTGATTGTTATTTGCAGGTGTTGAATCTAGGCTCCTACCCATTATAAGATGTACCAGTATGTTCTATACCAGGGAGAAAATACAAACATTAGCAAAGAAAACACGCACATACACTAATACCACAAGCTATGCATTATAATATACAGTTTATTGATCCAATAAATATTTATTGTGAAATACAAGTTTAATTGCAATGACAAAATGTGCTTTCAATATGAGGATGTATAAAGGGTTTATCAGAGACTTTTCTTATGAGGAACTTACTGGCAAGTAGTTTCTGTTTGCCTGCTGTTCTGCTTTGTGCTGTTCTCTGCCACTTCACGGTGATATCAGACCTCTCCTGACTATGATTTTGCTGATTCATATGACATCACATTAAAGAGCAGCTCTTCCTCTTCCAGGCTCCTCTGTTCATAAGTTGTCATAGCTGACATCAAGTTGATAGACTGCCAGCTCTCTGCAGTCAGGCATTTTTCTTGATTTGCTACCTGACAACCTGGAATTTCACTGTTTTTTTTGAGGATCTGCAGTAGTTCATGTAAAGAACATGCCAACAACTGTCAACATTTGGTTTTCTATTTTTTGTGAAACAAACAACAAATAGGACAAAATAACAGAAAACTTCAGTGTGCATAACTATTCACTCCCCTAAAGTCAGTACTTTGTAAAGCCTCTTTTTGCAGCAATTAAAGCTGCAAGTTGCTGTTGATAAGTGTGAGCTTTCCACATCTTACCGCTGTGATTTTTGCCCATTCCTCAAGGCAGAACTGCTCCAGCTCCTTCAAGTTAGGTTTCTAGTAATGAGTGAGCGTGCTCAGATAGGGTGTTATCTGAGCATCCTCGAGTCCTAATAGAGCATCTTTGTCGTGCTTTAATACTATGGGTGAGTCACCGTGACCGCATGTCTTGTGGCTGTTCGACAGCAGTAACACATGCAGGGATTCCCTGTTTGTTAGGTAATCCCTACTTGTGTTGCAGGTGTCCAACAGCCACAAGACATGCGGTCACGGTGACTCAAACATAATATAAGAACACATAGAAGCTGCTTTATTAGCACTCGAGGATGTGTTACAGGTTCTTTCCATTTGATGATAATGGATTTGATGGTGCTCCGGGGGATCATCAGAAATTGGGATTTTTTTTTAAATCCAACCCTGACTTGTACTTCTCAACAACTTTGTCCCTGACTTGTTTGAAGATCTCCTTGGTCTTCATGGTGTTGTTTGGTTAGTGGTGCCTCTTGCTTAATGGTGTTACAGCCTCTGTTGCCTTTCAGAATATGTGTGCACATACTGACAGACCATGTGACACTTAGATTGCACACAGGTACACTTCTTTTCACTAAGCATGTGACATATGAATGTAATTGCTTGCACCAGATTTTTTTTAAGGGACTT
Source organism: Oophaga pumilio (assembly GCA_009801035.1). Taxonomy (NCBI): domain Eukaryota; kingdom Metazoa; phylum Chordata; class Amphibia; order Anura; family Dendrobatidae; genus Oophaga; species Oophaga pumilio. Next base: position 21,992 of record VIAB01009512.1, on the reverse strand, counting down.
CATAGCAACAGGGGTGAATACATATGCACATGCCAATTTTTAGTTATTTCATTCCAAAAATGTAATTTATGCCTATTTTTTCTCACTTCACTTCACCACTTAGTAGTGATACATCACACAAATTGGATTACAAAAAATATGTAACAATGTAATAATTTACAAGATAGGTAAAAAGAAAAGGGGGTGAATACTTTTGTAAACCACAGTATACAATTGATTTTACTATTTTTTTCAGAATGGCAAATGCATCTTACATTTTTGTACAGGAAGACAGACTGTCTGCAATTGCATGTATGAACAAATGCCTTTTCTTGGCTTATTCAAAGCAAAATGTGAAAGCTATAATTTAAAATCCTCAAGCCACAAGAAATGTCAGTAAAGACCTCTGTTCTCATATTGAATATTTATTTCAGTCATGTACCTTTGACAGAAGCTGAGTAACTCCCACAGCTTAAGCTATGCTGCTTTGTTTAAGAACAGAGCAACAAACAAAAAGCCTGCAATGAAGACGAGGATTAAAAGTCTCAGTTCACAATAATACGAAAGAAGACTGTGGACTTTTATAGGGAAACTGGATAACAAATGAAACTGATCAAATTCTAGATGAGTTCAGAGGGATTATTTCAGAATTCTATCTGTTCTTCTGCAAGAACAATTTGTTGAAACCAAACAACCACATGCTGTGCTTTTGAATTGTGCACATCCCATTGTGTTATTGGTATGAGACACTGTATTCTTTCGCCAGTATCGACTATGCTTATTATAAAGGCTTCCTGCAGATATATAATAAAAGTCTTTACAATAAATGTCCATTTCGAAATACAGTTTTAAAAGCTCAAATTGATAGTATCATGAAAAAATATCATTATTTAAACAAAATTATTGCTCTAAATATTTTTGAGCATTTTCTTTACTTTTTACATCACTAGTTATGTGGAAAAAAAATAAAATCATCTCAGTTTTCACACTATCCACTGGAGCAAATGAAAAAGACTGGCACGTACTTGTTTCTTCAGCTGCTGATGATGTGACTTGGTTCATTTCATTAATATTAGAGGTTATGGTTCATTTTGGAACAGAAGAAAGGTAATTGTACAACTGAAGGTCTAGAGGAAACAGGATAGCAGCTTAAATTAATAAATAGAGCTATGTATGTTTCCATCCAATCATTTTGTGGTTTCTAAGAAAAGAAGTCAACATTTCATGATTTCTTAACCCCTTTCTGACATTTGTTGAGATACTATGTCTCTTGGCCTTTCTGTCAAGGGACGTATTATTACTGCATGGCGGTCGCCTGCGCACACAGGCGGTGCATGGGCGATGGCCACTGGGTGCCAGCTGATTCTGACTGCTGACACCCGGCAATAAGCCCCCGTCACACATAGCGACACACCAGCGATCCCGACAACGATATGCACTTGTCAGGATCGCAGGTGTTTCGCTACATGATCACTGGTGAGCTACCAAACAGGCAGCTCAGGCATCGATCAGGACAGCGACACTGCGGGTAACGTTGCTTAGTTACCCACAGTGTACGTTGGATACCAACCCGCTGGTGCTGGGAGCTGGTAACCAAGGTACACATCGGGTTTCCAGGTGCCGCCCAGCGCCTGGAAACCCGATGTGTACCTTGGTTACCAGCTGATCGCTGGTCTCCGGCCTGCCACACGCTGGCGTGCTGGCCAGCGGGAGACCAACAATCAAAAAAATGTCCTGGCCTTTGGACAACGATCAGCGATACCCAGCAGGGGGCCGGTCGCTGATTAGTGTCACACACAGCGATATCACAGGGGAGATCGCTGTTGCGTCACAAAACTAGTGACTCAGCAGCGATCTCGCTGTGTGTGGCGGGGGCTTAAGTGCCAGGAGCGGTCACACACTACTCCTGGAACATTAACCCCCTCAATGATGCAATCGAAAGCAATCTCATCATTCTGGGAGCTGGCAGAGGGCTAACAGCCCCTCTGCCTTTGGATCGGGGACCAAGCGGCATGACGTGGGGTCCCAATTGTTGCAATGGTGACCCAATGTCGTCATGACAACATCCAGGTCACCAGAACTACGAAAGTTACTGATCATGTGCAGTGTATGATCAGCAACATTCCCTGTCAGTGCAGAGCTGACAGTTTCTACAGCATGGGGATGCCGATGCATCCCCATGCTGTACAAGCGATCAGCCTGCAAAAAATGATAATCCCATATTGGGACAAAGTGAAAAAGTAAAAAAAAAATGGCATAAAATAATTGTAAAAATATTTTTTTAAAATATCAAAAATAATAATAAAAAATCAAAAGATATTGTATCTATAAATAAATATTTGTATGAAAAAATAACCAGTAAAAATTTAGTGTAAACCTCCCCACCCCCAAAAAATTCCTGAATTGTTCATTCTGCCTCCCAAAAATTGGAATAGAAAGAGTTCAAAATATGTCATGTGTCTGAAAATGGTACCAGTAAAAACGACAACTCGTCCCTCAAAAAACAAGCCCCCACATGACTCTGTGGGCCAAAATATGGAAAAATTATAGCTCTCAAAATGTGGTGATGCATAAACTATTTTTTGCAAAAAATGGCGTCTTTTATTGTGTGACAGCAGCCAAACATAAAAATACGACATAAATATGGTATTGCTGTAATCGCACTGACACAAAAAATAGTCACCTAATCACTTATACCACAAGAGGAATGGCATAAAAAAATAAATAAAATCAATTCTTCATTTGCTGTTGTTTTTTTCATTCTGCCTACCAAAGATCACAGAAAGGATTGATGCATATTTTTCCTGCACTCTGCACTGAGCGCTTGCATCGAGATTTCTATATTAATCTCTGAAATACGTGATTCAGATGGAAACTCTGGCGGAATATTCCCTATAATGAGGCATATGGAGGAACTGTGGATGCTGTCTGACCTGAGATCTGGCGGTGTCTGTATTTTTTAGGATTCCAAACAAGTGCCGTTGGCCACAGTTTTGTGCACTTCTGAAAAGAAGGACACCGATGAACAGAGGCAAGAAGGAGTCCACAGTAACTCTGTTGCCACATTATAGTGAATGGTTCCCTAGGGGTTTCATCTGAATCAAGTCACTCAGAGATTTAGATGTAAACCCAAAAGTAAGTGGTCAGTGTAGCGCACTGGATAAATGTGATCCCAAACGTTATGTAAAATGTTCCCAATAAAAGCTTCAATTCAATCCCCCACAAAAAGCAAGTTCTCTCTCAGGTCTGTTATCTGTTAATGGAAATATAGGGGGCTTCCACGTTACTGGTAGCACAAAGGCTCTGGAAAAGCGAAATGGCTCCCCTCCCGCCAAAAGAAATTTAGAAAATTATGCGCTGCCAAATCCAAATGCCTCCTCCCTTCTAAGCCCCACAGTGTACCTAAACCACATACAGTGGTGGCCAAAAGTATTGGCACCCCTGCAATTCTGTCAGATAATACTCAGTTTCTTCCTGAAAATGATTGCATTCACAAGTTATTTGCTATTTTTATCTTCATTTAATTTGCTTGCAAGGAAAAAACACAAAAGAGAATGAAACAAAAATCAAATCCTTCATCATTTCACACAAAACTCCAAAAATGGGCCAGACAAAAGTATTGCCCTCAGCCTAATACTTGGTTGCACAACCTTTAGCCAAAATAACTGCGAACAACCGCTTCCGGTAACCATCAATGAGTTTCTTACAATGCTCTGCTGGAATTGTAGACCATTCGTCTTTGGCAAACTGCTCTAGGTACCTGATATTTGAAGGGTGCCTTCTCCAAACTGTCATTTTGAGATCTCTCCACAGGTGTTCTATGGGTTTCAGGTCTGGACTCATTGCTGGCCACCTTAGAAGTCTCCAGCGCTTTCTCTCAAACCATTTTATAGTGCTTTTGGAAGTGTGTTTTGGGTCATTGTCCTGCTGGAAGACCCATGACCTCTATGGGAGTCCCAGCTTTCTCACACTGGGCCCTACATTATGCTGCAAAATTTGTTGGTAGTCTTCAGACTTCATAATGCCATGCACACGGTCAAGCAGTCCAGTGCCAGAGGCAGCAAAGCAACCCAAAAACATCAGGGAACCTCCACCATGTTTGACTGTAGGGACCGTGTTCTTTTCTTTGAATGCCTATTTTTTTTCCTGTACACTCTATGTTGATGATTTTTCCCAAAAAGCTCAACTTTTGTCTCATCTGACCAGAGAACATTCTTCCAAAACGTTTTAGGCTTTCTCAGGTAAGTTTTGGCAAACTCCAGCCTGGCTTATTTATGTCTCAGGGTAAGAAGTGGGGTCTTTCTGGGTATCCTACCATACAGTCCCTTTTCATTCAGATGCCGACGGATAGTACGGGTTGACGCTGTTGTACCCTCGGACTGTAGGGCATCTTGAACTTGTTTGGATGTTAGTCAAGGTTCTTTATCCACCATTCGTACAATCTTGCGTTGAAATCTCTCGTCAATTTTTCTTTTCCTTCCACATCTAGGGAGGTTAGCCACAGTGCCATGGGCTTTAAAATTCTTGATGACACTGCGCACGGAAGACACAGGAACATTCAGGTCTTTGGAGATGGACTTGTAGCCTTGAGATTGCTCATGCTTCCTCACAATTTGGTTTCTCAAGTCCTCAGAAAGTTCTTTGGTCTTCTTTCTTTTCTCCATGCTCAATGTGGTACACACAAGGACACAGGACAGAGGTTGAGTCAGCTTTAACCCTAGAACGCATACCTGGGGCCTTGCAGGCCCGCCCTGTAAATTGTTTTCTATTTTCTGCAAGATTACTTTAGTTAGAATTTTGAAACTCTAGGTATTCCTCAGGTATATAATTGTTTGTCATTTCCAGTTGTTCATTTATTTTTATGTTACAGGCATTTCGGTATAACAACTCTTTTTTGTGAATACCCCATATTCACATACCTCGGGCCTTTTAGGCCCGTACTAGGTTTACATGTGATCCTAAGTCTTTTTGTCTTCACTGTTGCTGGGGAAGACTTTGACTCAGTCTTTATGACTCTGCTGTTGCTATGAAGAGTGTGAATTCTGCCTGACTACATGGTCATGTGACCTTGGGAAGTAGGCTCCCTCACAACGTCATGCGTCTCTGATATCATCATAGGTCCTGTACACTGTTCATTGTGTTCTACTTGCTGAAGAGACTTTGGAGGAAGGAGTCAGCTTTCTTGTTTCTTGAAAAATAAACTTTCTGAGTTCCAAAAATCCAAAAACTTCTACTGCACCTAAAAGAAAGTGGTGACCTGCTGAAGGTGAGAGGAGTGGGGCTGCACTTTACCCTTAGCACATACACTAACAAAGAGTGTACAACCCTGATTGTAATCTTTTTTTTTTTTCATTTTAGTTTACTGACTTCTAAGGTTACAATGGCACAGTCTACATCCAGGGGTTTGACTGACCAAGAAATCGAAGCAATACTTTTTGATAGTGATGAAGATAGTGAACTTCTTTGTCTGATGTCGAGTACATGCCACCAGCTAATGTCTCTACTTCATCGTCCAGTGATTCTTCAGATGATGAAGAAGTAATGGATCCAGCAGAACATACAAATAGAACATCCAAAACTAATGTTTTTTGGAACAGTACTGCTGAGGTTCTTGGACGAACCCCATCACATAATATTGTAAGAGTTGCTTAAGGAACTGTAGGAATTCCACAATTCTTGTCCAAAAGAGATATGTTCTGTAATTTTTTTTCAGATGATATTGTAGATGAGGTAGTTTTGTGTACTAACTTAGAAGGAAAACGTATCGCTTCAGGAAGAAAAAAAACATGGAAAAATATAACAAAAGAGGAACTGTATGCTGATATTTGTTAGGGTTCGAGTTCCCGCTACTGCACAAGGGGAGTCTTGAACCAGTCCCGCTGCAGACCCCCATCCATCTCCGGCCACAGTGGAGCCTGCTCAGCAAAGACATCGGTCCCAGCGTCTCGCCCGGTCTAATACTGTGCAGAAACTTGCTGCTGCTAGTGTAGCTAGTACTGGTCAGCGGCGAGCAGACGTCTTTAGGAATAAGTCCTTTGTTGCTTCATCTGAGCATGCCCAAGGCAAGATCTCACATTGGAGATCAGGGGTCACATGCTCAGAAACAGCTGCCACTCCTATTGGTCTTTCAGGAAAGTCCTGTGGCTGTTGATGTTCTGAAGCAGCTTCCCATTGGTCCTTCCTGGAAGGTCTTTTTCTCTTGGCTGCTATAAAAGGCTGTCCTTACCGCACGGCCGTGAGCTAGTATCAACTGTTATATGCTTTGTGCCAGTATGGTCATGCGTGTGTGTGGTTAGGGCGGCTGAAATACGCCATTACAATACCGACCTAATCGGTGAGGAGCTTGGTATGCTAGCTGGTCAGGGTCGGTGTCTTAGATGCCTTAGATTACCGGCATAACCGGTGAGGAGTTTGATTGCCGTATTCAGGGCCTGGCGTTCAGACGCCATAGATTGCGGGTGACTTCCGCGAGGATATTAGCGTATGATCACTTTGTATGTTTGCTTAGCAGTCAGCTGTGTACCTGGGTGCCTAACAGGACACAGAAGATTGTCTCAGCAGCTCTGTGACGCAATAGGGTTCGCTTTCAACGCTAGACAGTGCCCTAGCGTGTTTACTTTGCGACTCAGTTGTGTTAACTGAGTTCGCACACATCGCCATATAGCGCTGAGGCACTCCTTCTAGCGGCTCTGTGGAATAACAGAGCTTGCACATATTGCCACAGCACGTTACGGCGTTTATTTTGGCGACTCTGCGGGATAACAGAGTTCGCTTCTTGCACCATCTTACTAGCAGCAGGCTCCGCCTGCACGGTGGACCCCGGGCTGCGAACGCACCTCTCTACATCTTATATTTGGTGCATTCCGCAGACCCTAACAATATTGGCCTTACTCTTCTGGCAGGGAATACAAAATCATACAATGTTCCTATCAGAGAACTCAGTCTTTATGAACCCTTTTTCAGATCCACATTAAAAAGCTACAATGTCAGTCAATAGATTTGAGGATATTCGGAGAAGCCTTAGTTTTGATGACAAGAGAACTCGTCCTGTCAGGTTGGAAACAGATTAGCCCCCATTAGCTAAATCTGGAATCTTTTTATCAGGAACTGTACGTACTAAGCATTACTATTCTAGTGACAATGTGACAGTGGATGAGCAACTTCTTGCATTTAGGGGACGTTGTAATTTCATTCAGTATACAGTACAGACCAAAAGTTTGGACACACCTTCTCATTCAAAGATTTTTCTGTATTTTCATGACTATGAAAATTGTAGAATCACACTGAAGGCATCAAAACTATGAATTAACACATGTGGAATAATACATTACACTTTGCAAAAAAGTGTGAAACAACTGGAAATATGTCTTATATTCTAGGTTCTTCAAAGTAGCCAACTTTTGCTTTGATTACTGCTTTGCACACAGAAAAGGTGAACGGCTGGACTCTACATGCCTAGTTCCCACCGTGAAGCATGGAGGAGGTGGTGTGATGGTGTGGGGGTGCTTTGCTGGTGACACTGTTGGGGATTTATTCAAAATTGAAGTGGTGAGCGGTCAAGCTCACCCCAAACCATCTCAATTGGGTTCAGGTCTGGTGACTGTGGAGGCCAGGTCATCTGGCGTAGCACCCCAACACTCTCCTTCTTGGTCAAATAGCCCTTACACAGTCTGGAGGTGTGTTTGGGGTCATTGTCCTGATGAAAAATAAATGATGGTCCAACTAAACGCAAACCGGATGGAATAGCATGCTGCTGCAAAATGCTGTAGTAGCCATTCTGGTTCACTATGCCTTCAATTTTGAATAAATCCCCAACAGTGTCACCAGCAAAGCTGCGCCGTGCCTGGAATCCCGACGTGTACCTTGGTTACCAGCTCCCCTGCAGCAGCGCCCTGGTATCCAACATACACGTCGGGTTTCCAGGCACAGCCCCGCGCCTGGAAACCCGATGTGTACCTTGGTTACCAGTAGATCGCTGGTCTCCTGCCTGTCACACACAGCGATGTGTGCTGGCCAGCGGGAGACCAGCGATCAAAAAAAAGTCCTGGCATTTCTGACATGACCAGCGATTCACAGCAGGGGCCTGATCGCTGGTACGTGTCAGAAATAGTGAGATCACTGCTGAGATCACTGTTTAGCAGCGATCTTGCTAGCGATCTCGCTATGTGAGACGAGGCCCTAAACTAATCAGTACTTTCCAAGAGATTTTATTTTGTTAATTATATGTGAGATGGAGGCTGTTTAAAGGCACTGTCACACTTAGCGATCGCACCAGGGATCACGACAACAACACGACCTGGCGAGATCGTTGGTGCGATCGCTATATGATCGCTAGTTAGCTTCCAAACACAAAGATCTCATCAGAGATCAGCGATCTGTATAACGACCTCTGCCGTCATTGGGAAAACTAGTCCCGCCTGCGATGCTGGTAAAGTCGTTCATAAAGGGTGTCACACTCAGTGATTCAGGCTCACCAGCGGGACACCAACGACCAAAAAATGGCTCAGAACGTTCATGAGCGATCAGCGACATCATAGCGGGGGCCACATCGCCGCTACATGTCACACACAGCGGCGTCGCTAACGAGATAAAATCGCTGACGCTTTAGCGATCTCGTTAGCGATCTCGCTTAGTGTGACAGTACCTTAAGTCTCCAGTACACATACCTTGGGGACATCAAAGCCTTTAGGGAAGTTTCAAGGTACGGTTTAAACATATAAAAAGACGACACAGACATACAGAGAGTAGAGAGATCTGGGAGATGGACATACAGAGACATAGAAGTTGTTGGATTTCTACCTTGAGACATGTATTGTATGAACTGCTAGTTTTTGATTCACATGTATTTATTTATTTTCATTTATTGCTTATACTTTTTAATCTTATCATTTATTAAGTAAATTCGATTTAGTTTTACTCAATTCTCGTGTGAGCATTTTCTTATTCATTACAATCACTTGAATCCGTTACAAAATAGGAATGGAGACTCGGACCGATTATCATTTGTTTAGTGTGACATAGGCCTATGAGTAAAATCTGCACAGAATACTCAGCGTTCACTCAAGAGAAACTGACATGCTTCAGGTGTGAAATATGCACCACAGATCTGTTTACGTTATTCAAATAAAAGCACTGTGGGCATGAGATTTCAATAAATCCCGTCTATTTTGCTGGAACTGTAAGATGCTGCATTTTTGACTCTGAAAAATATGCAGCATCAAAAACGCACCAAAAGTGAGGGAACGTTCCCTTACAGATAAAGAAAAATTCCCACAAATAGAGTATTCTTGAAAGAGTTTCTGCTTGAAAAACTCCCTGTGAACACAGCATTATAGATTACGGATAATACTTTTTAGCAAACTGAATATTTTCCGTGAAGGTAGAAAAACAGCATGGAAATAAAAAGAAATGAAACATCATTTACAAGTGCTTAATCAACAGCTTTGGTTGAACTAACTTCCCATGCAGCAGGGTCAATTCACAAAATATTCTTTGAAAGAGCAAGGAAATGAACATTAAGATTCAGTAAATGTGAAATTACATTTGAAATTCAAATTCTGAGTTTGTTAGACCCTGAAAATGCCATCCCTAATTGAAACTTTATACAGGACAAAAATCTTTGCAATGTAAGAAAATATGACTAAATAGCTAATTTAAAATATAGCACTTTTTAACATCAAATATGCCTTTCATGAAGCAGGGTGAAAATTGTGATGAGATTCACACCTGCAATGCTGGGCTGTTAACAAGCTGTTTGTGTGGAGAAAATTAAAGCGAGTTGTCAGATTTAGAATTTTACACAATATTCATCATTATATTCATTGGTAAATAACATACTCTTTGAATTTCAATTTAATATTTTTCCTAATTTACTACCTGCATATGAGAATTTTTTATTTAATTTTACTATGCCATTTCCATTCTACCAAATGAACATATTGCTAATGGATTAATTCCTGCATTCTTATTAATATACTGTGACAAAAAAATAACCTATGAGAGGATTATAAAGTGCAGAAATAAAAATTATTGCTACTATGACAACAGCTACTACTATCAATAGTAGTAGTAATAATAACATTAGTAATTTGTAAGACACAGTGCACAATTTAATATTGTTGGGAATTATTTTGTATTATTGAAAGTTTTCAAATTAATTGTTAAAATTTAAAAACTGTTTTCCTTTTGTTAGCTGTGAGATCAGATACTTTTTTCTTTTTTGAGGCCTTAGCTTATTATGGAGCAAAGCATGGTCAAACAAGTTTACTCTTGATTATTCCTCAGTGAGATTCTCATAGTGAGGAAAAATAGCTGGTGAAATATTAACTTGCAAAAGCTTTTCCTCCTGCTCTGTTGTCTAAGACAAGATTCAGATACCTGTATTCAAAGTGTGACCAGTCTTGAGCACAAATTGCAGATGCAGCTGGCTACATGTGTATCTCTGTGTCTCACATGCATTGTGGATGGGTGTTGGAGATGCATTTCATAGCTTGTATTATTCTTTGTCTTAATATGGACAAAGTAGTGCTTGCTGGCTTTTTTCCATACAGACAATCGGTCCATGTAGAAAATTGACTATGCGCACTGCCACAGCTGCTAGAATGGATTCATGTGCTCTCAAAGTTCTGTTCAATCCAACTTTAACACAGACAGCACATGTCTATATGATAATTATGCAGCGTAATTGTGTAGAGCATCATTCACACATCTGTAGATCACATTTGAGTGCTATCTATGTTTTGCATCTGATCAATTCTAGGCTGTTTACATGACTTTTTTTTCAGATCAAGAGGTACGCAAAATGTAATGTAGATATTTTCATTTTGGATTTGATTCATATATGAAAATGAAAATTACTTATACAAGTCTACGGGTCTGTGAAAAATCACTAACAGCAAACACTGCCATCAATCTGCAGTTTGTGCACTGTCTTTTTTAACATTTTAGTAGATACGAGAAGATTTGCAAGGTATTTTTTATTTAAGAAATCTGCACCTTTTTTCCTCAAGGACAGCAGAACAATAAGCTGCAAGGACTAATAAGGTAGATAGTCAGCAACCATTCAAAAAATTAACAAACATCAATTCAACCCACATTAACCCTAGAACACATACTTGGGGCCTCACAGGTCTGTTAGGTTAATTGTTTTCTATTTTCTGCAAGATTACTTTACTTAGAATTCTGAAACTCTAGGTATTCCTTAGGTATATAGTTGTTAGTAATTTCCAGTTTTTCATATATTTTTATGTTACAGGCATAACAACTCTTTTTTTGGAATACCCCATATTCACATACCTGGGGCCTTTTAGGCCTGTACTAGGTTTACATGTGATCCTCAGTCTTTTTGTCTTTACTGTTGCTGGGGAAGACTTTGTCTTAATGAATCAGTCTTTACGACTCTGCTGTTGCTGTGAAGAGTGTGGATTCTGCCTGACTACATGGTCATGTAATCTTGGGAAGGAGGCTGTTAGGCATCAGGCGACAGCAGGATCTGAACCTGGATCCGAGGAGTCTGTGGTCTCCCATCCAGACCTTTTGTGTGACCCGCACCACAATTGTGGGTTACCAGGGCAATGGGGTACTCGGAGCCGAGCCCATGGATGTCTATGGGATTTGTCACTGGCAGCTGTGGCTCGGTCCGTGGCCCTGGCGGTCAGGCGTTAATAGGGGGATATTATTTACAGGGGATGTTTGTAGATAACAGTTCGTGACGCCACCTGTAGTTTTCTGATCACTAAGACCAGCGCTGCTGTAGATCTCTGAGGGGATGTTGTGGCAGCTAGATGACGGGTCCCCCACAGGTGGGACTGGTCCCTCAAAGTCTATGGTGATAATGATGTAGGGTGCAGATAAATGAATCAGTCTCAGACAATACAGCTTCTTTCCATACCTTTTACTTCCAAGTTGTTAAGGCAGGTCCCAGGGAAGCTGGTCGGGGTGGAGAATGCGTTTCAGGGTAACCGCTGAGCAGGTTAGAGGCCTCCTTTACTTCCAAATGTAGATGAGTCCAACTTGCGTGAAGCTAAGTTAACTCCGAATAACTCCAGCTAACTCCTTAGCTGTACTGCCCGGTCAGCATTGTGGTGGAGCCTTCCATATCTCTGCTTTGCAGATGTTTAGAGAACTAGGTTCTTGCTTTTGTCCTGCAGAGACTCAAAGTTCCTATTCTCCCTGACTCCAGTTACGTACCGACACTCTAGGGCTTGTTCCTGTGACTTGTAGTCCAGCGAACCTCTGGTTGTTTCATTACTATGCATAAAGCGATAGCAACACTTCGGTCCCCAGTGACCGGCTAATAGTGCAGATAATCCAATATCTAAGGCACTTCTCTAACTTCTTCCACTACGCCCTTCGCCCTGCTCGCGCTCTTAACATAAGCACTCCAATTCAGATAGTAACAGTCAATTCCTTCTTTTAACCTTTCTTGGGGCTCACTGAACAGCTCTCAGTATTCTCCTAGTTCAGGAACTCTGTCGACTGAACTTCACTGTCCTTAGGACAGGCGACTGAAGTAACTGCTCTGAAACTCCTTCCTTTCAAAACTCCTTTCTTGCTCCTCATCTTCTGACTAGGCTGGGAATGATATAAAGTCATTCGTTACTAGACTCCACTTCTTTGAATTGACAGGAACTAATCTTCTGCTCATACAGAGCTCTGACAGGAATCCTCACTGTCTGGGAAGAACTAGTCCTGACTGGAACTCTCTCCAAACTGAACTCAACTGAGCTGCCTGTCACCTCCCTATATACCCTGTGGGTGTGTCTAAGGTGTGATGGAGTGAATGGATATCAAGCATTAAACCGTTAGCTCTCCACACATCCTCCAGGATAATGTGTGCCTTACATACCAGGGCTACACACCGGCAGAGGCAGATGCTGCTCAGCTTCGCTGTCGATCCCAACACCTAGCCAATACCCGAGAGGCACAAATAGTTACTCAGGTCTTTGTTCACAGTAGCCTTAAACCTAGGTTACGGAACAAGAAAAGGCTGTTGCAAACCTAAGTCCGGAAATGCCTGCATTGAGCATGTCCGTGACATGGCGAGCCATGATTGGTGCTTAGTGTCAGCTGATCCTTTGACCTGGCATCGCCTGATTGGTCACGGATGACGTCATCGGTGATGCGATTGACGAAATGGCTGGGGGCGGAGCTTAGCGTGGCACGGTCAGATCATACTAAAATAGGCAGTGCTTATGTGTGAAAGTGCCAGAATCTGGGCTCCACGTGCTCTCTAGCTTTGCTCTCCGGGACCTTGCCAGAGTACGCTCGGCTTATTAGCTCAGGTCCTTTAGGCAGATTCAGCTTATGCCAGGCAGGTAGCCAATATCGCAGTCTTACTACGAATATAGGGTAGCTATACACCCTGAGCAGACTGTGGGGCGTGTAACCAGGGCATCACCTGCCAGTTGAACAGAGAAGCTTGCTCAGTCCGGTCGCACACCAGCTGACAGCATGTGGCATCGCCACCAGCTGAATATTGAAGCTGCGCAGTCTAGACGTAACCCGGTTGGCAGCACGCGGGTATCGCCATCAGCTGAATAGAGAAGTTGCTCAGTCCGGTCTCACGCCGGCTGGTAGCACATATGCTTGGCGTTAGTCGCACGCACTTCCTAGCGGCTGGCACATAGCTTCTGTGTAGTCAAACAGGGCTACATATATACGAGCTTGCAGCACATAGTGCTAACCTAATATCTGGCAAGTGGCTTCTGTGCCATTTACAGGGCTACATCTACGCCAGTTGATAGCACATCTCCCGTGACGCTAACGGAGATAGAGCCAATTCCACATCTCTCTCCTAGTGTGACGTAACACGGGCGGGATCTAATGTTTATTTCCGTTGTCAATTTGACCCTCATACTACAGGGGTGTTCGGCAGCAGTGAACATAAACTGCATCGCGGACCCCGTTTTCGGTTGCAATCCATTATATTAAAGTTGTTTCAACCGAGCGCATAACAATATCTGACCGCCAGGGTCTAGCCAATCAAGGCTGAAAACCAGCAGCTGCAGTGCTACGTTCAGCAACTAAAGGCCAGACTTAGGTCTCTGTAGCAGGCCGCTCCAGTTGCTGATCTCACTGTAGTAGCTACTCATGCGGCCGCACAAGCAGCAAATCTCGTAAGCTCTGCTGCCGTAAAAGCTGAGGTAGCTGCTAAATTGTCACTACCGCATTTTGTTCTGCCGGAAAAATTTTCTGGTGATATTAAATCCTGCATAGTTTTTATCAATCAATGCTCCATACAGCTAGAGATGATGGAGGCATGGTTCCCCTTCGAAAGGGTTAAAGTGCGTTTTGTTATCCTACTACTTACCCGCAAGGCCTTGGAGTGGGCTACTCCTCTGTGGGAGCGGAGTTATCCGGTAGTGGCCAATGTGGGTCTTTTTCTTAAAACCCTAAAAAGTGTGTTCCTCGGTCCTCAGGTCACACATGATACAGCTCTCAATCTGCTTACATTAGTGCAGGGTTTGATCACCGCCAGTCATTATGCCGTCCAGTTCAGGACATTAGCGGCAGAACTGGAATGGTCTGAACCGTCGCTAATAACAGTGTTCTGGAAGGGTTTGGCTGGGCACATAAAAGATGCTCTAGCTACCAGGGAGATTCCAACCTCCCTGGAAAAGTTAATGACCCTCACCAACCGTATTGACTTATGTCACGCAGAAAGCAAGTTGGAGCTGAAGGTCTCTAAACCTCAATTTCCTTTGGCACCTTCATTTTCCAAATTCACTTCTGAATCCGTGGTTCCTGACACTGAACCAGAGTCAATGGACATTTCTCAGACCAGAAAATGGTCCCCTCATTCCCGTCCTAAGCATCTCTTGGTGTACCCCTATAATAAGAGTTCCAAGCGGGTGGGAGAACGAGAGTGTCTAACCACCATCGGAGGAGGTGTGTTAGATTCAGAAACATCTTCCTCCAGACTAGCCTATAATGTGACGTTGCTCTTCGGAACAACCACGGTTGATGCCAAGGCGTTGGTGGATTCTGGGGCCGATGGCAATTTATTTTCATCATCCTTTGACCAGAAGCACGCCATTCCTATGGAACTACTGTCCAGACCCATAAACATCAGGGTAGTTAATGGTTCCATGTTAGACACCCAAATCACCTACTGGTCTATCCCCTCACCATGTCGTTTCCTCAGGGTCACCGGGAGGATATAGCATTCCTTATCCTTCCTCGGGGATTAGATGAGGTGCTATTGGGTCTACCGTGTTTACGTTCTCACAACACACATATAAACTGGAACAGTTTATTCATGGGGTGAGAGATGTACTACCCAGTGTATGGTGGCATCAACTCAGAAGGTGGTCTTAGACCCGCCGGCCGGTCTAGAGGCACTTCCAGAGCAATACTGGAGCTATGCCGATGTGTTCTCTAAAAAGGCTGCAGAGACCTTGCCTGCCCACCGACCATATGATTGTGCCATAGATCTGATCCTTGGATCAGAGCCCCCTTGCGGTATTGTCTATTCCCTGACTGTCCCCGAGACCCAGGCTATGTCCGATTACATCAAGGAGAACCTGGCTCGGGGGTTTATCAGGAAATCGGTCTCTCCTGCTGGAGCAGGGTTCTTCTTCGTCCAGAAGAAAGGAGGTGACCTGCGTCCGTGTATTGATTACAGGGGATTAAACGCAATCACCATCAAAAACAAATGTCCTCTGCCCTTGATTTCTGCATTGTTCGACACCGATAGGCTTCGAGTGGCTAAAATTTTCACAAAGTTAGACCTGCATGGGGCCTATAACCTCATACGAATCCATGAGGGCGACGAGTGGAAGACGGCCTTTTATACTCGTGATGGCCACTACGAGTACCTCGTCATGCCCTTCAGGTTATGCAATGCCCCCGCCGTGTTTGGTTGCAATCCATTATATTAAAGTTGTTGCAACCGAGCGCATAACAGAGGCTCCCTCACAAAGTCATGTGTCTCCGACATCATCACAGGTCCTGAACACACAGGACCAGGAGGACAGACAACATCCTGTTCATTGTGTGCTACTTGCTGAAGAAACTTTGGTGGAAGGAGTCAGCTTTCTTGTTTCTGGAAAAAAAAACTTTCTGAGATACAAAAATCCAGAGGCTTCTACCGCTCCTAAAAGAAAGTGGTAACCTGCTGAAGGTGAGAGGAGGGGGGCTGCACTTTACCCTTAGCACACACATTAACAAAGAGTGTACAATCTTGATTGTAATCATTATTTTTTTTTATTTTAGTTTACTGACATCTAAGGTTGCAATGGCACAGTCTACATCCAGGGTTTTGACTGATCAAGAAATCAAAGCAATCAAAAAAGAAAGCATTGTTATATTTGTCCAGCAAAGAGAGAAAGGAAATCAGAGTGTATCTATACTACTTGTGGACAAAATGTCTGCAAGAAACATTCTTCCAAACAGATAACATGTGAAAATTGTTGGGGTCATCAGTAAAGTTGAAAAGGAAAGTTTGAAAAGAAATATTCCTGCACCATGTTTACCACAACTTTTATATAAAAAACGTTCAGACAAAAAAAATCGTTATTATAAAGAATTATATAGAATGGATATATTGGTCATTTTAAGCCCTTGTATTTACTTTTTTGTTGTTTTTTGCACATAATTATAATGTTTTGAAATATTCACATCTTAGGCAGCGTTCCCACTGGTGCTGGGGTCTGCCAGGAGGGGATCTGTAATGGATCTGACTTCCTGGTAACTCCAGTTAAGGATCCCGGAATGCCGGGATTCCGTCAGCCTTAGCTCGGGTCACCAGGAGGTCAGATCCATTACGGATCCCCTCCTGGTGGACCCCAGCGCTAGTGGGAATGCATCCTTACTTTGCAATTTTCAAATAAACTTTGAAAAGTATTTTTTATGAGTTATTACATGTTATTTGCACACAAGCCTAAAAGGCCCCAGGTATGTGACAGTGTAGATTTCTATGGTTATGCATTCTAGGGTTAAGAGTCTATGTTCAGTCTCAAATTCCTGGGCCTACTGAATAATACATCTGGCATAATTAAGAATAAATGTGATGTCTTGACAATGCTTTTCCCCTAACTGTTCTGTTCCTGATCTTGGCTTGCAATTCTCCTATATATTGCTATTATTTAGTCAGATTATATTACACAATCTATTTTATATAATTCCTCCTAATATTCTCAATAGGGAGGGACAAAAATTGGTCCTTTTTAGTGATTAGGGAATACATTTCGCACTATTCGTTACTCGCACGAATGGTATGGTATTCGGGCTATTTGCTGGCGAGTAATTAGGTATTCGCCTCGGTATATTTGAGTTAACCGCCCAGCATGTTTGGCGCTTTATTTGCAGCCAATGAACATGCTGGGCTAACTTTCCAATCACAGTAATGCGAGTGCCAACTTTGGTGTGGTATTACTGTGATTGACAGGCATTCCAGCATCATAGGGACTATTTAAGGCTGCCGACGCCATCTTGCGATCATTGCAGCCTGAAACACCATAGGAAAGCGTAGTTTCAGCGTAGGGAGAGTGAAAGCAGCATAGGGAGAGTGATAGGACGTTACAGTGAGCGTTATTTATTTCAAAAAGCTCTTTTTAGAGCTGAAGATTGTCAAGAGATTACTTGTTTGTTAGGTGGGGATTTAAGTAAGGAGAGATTTAATAGGAGGGAGGGTGAAAGGCAGTCACCTGGGTGTTCTCATCATTGCAAGTACATTTTACAGCTCTCTGCTATTTTACACTTAAAATACCTAATATATGTCTAGCAGTTGTGCGACTGGCACAATCTGAGTACATATAATCGTATGTGCCAATTTAGCAGGGGCAATAATCTTCCTTACTCCACATTTGGAGTGAGTCAGCAAGACGACTGAAAAAAAAATCATAATTTTCTATAGCGTATCTTTATCTAGCAGTTGTGCTACTGGCACAATCCGGGTGCAGAAAATCTTACGTGAAAATTTAGCATGGGCAATAATAATATACATTAGGCCAGTGTCACATTAAACGTATGAAAAATTGGTCCGAGTCTTCCTGCCGAGAGTCACACCAGTGTAATGCGATTGTCATGCGAGTTACATGCTAGTGCAATTGATTTTTTACACCTAGCATCCAATTTACATCCGAATGCAGTGCTATTTTAACATGAGCTTTTACATAGAGCAATTCTCTATGTCATTTACACATAGTATTCAAATGAATTATTAGTCAACACACACATACAGTGGGGGAAAAAAGTATTTGATCCCTTGCTGATTTTGTGAGTTTGCCCACTGACAAATATGTGAACAGTGTATAATTTTAAGGGTAGGTTAATTTTAACATTGAGAGACAGAATATCAAAAATAAAATCCAGAAAATCACATTGTATAAATTATATAAATTTGTTTGCATTTTGTAGTGAGAAATAAATATTTGATCCCTCTGGCAAACAAGACTTAATACTTGATGGCAAAACCCTTGTTGGCAAGCACAGCAGTCAGATGTTTTTAGTAGTTGTCAAAGAAGAAAAAGAACAGCATCCCATCCAGGTGATCTATTCAAAAGAACAACTCAAGTAAATTTCAGTTCAGAAAATACACCATAACTCTCCTCTTGAAAACAAAGTAGATCCTCATATCCACCATCCCAAATGACAAAGACATCGCCGATATAGCGCCAGCAGGCACAGACATGGCGGCAGTAGATGTGTTATGATATGGTAGCCGAGGAGGACAGTAACAAAAATAGCCAAGGCAGCCAGTCACCCAGAGAGGTTGGTAACTACTCGGGATTGCAGATCCCTAAACTAACCGCACAACTAGAAGCAGCCGTGGAACGTATCTAAGAATTGCAAAAAAACCCTGAGACCAAACAATCTCTCCAGCTATATCAGACCTCTGGTGTGAACAGGTAGCTACCCCGCAGCCACTGAAATAACAGGAACTGAACAAATGAACAGAGATAACTGAGAAACAGAGACCAGTGCAGGCCCCAGCAGGGGGACCCAGCTAACCTCACTCAGAAGGCTGAAAAACAAAAGGAAACAAAACCACAGAAAATAGCAGAAAATAGCTTATCTGAAAGTTGCAGGAGCATGCAGCAGCTGACTTCCAAACTGGACCAGGAAAAGAAAACTAATCACCGGCGAGGATCATGGGAAAGTTACTCCCTTAAATCTCCCCAGTCATCACTCCCAGATCATCCACAGCTGGATCCTCAGCTGAAGGGCCTCTGTCAGTCAAGACTACTTCATTAATATCAACAGCCACCAGAGGGAGCCCAAACTCAGAATCCATAGCATTCACAACAAGATGGATTTGTACACATGTTAGTCCTCGAATACCTCCATATATCTAGCAGTTGTGCCGCTGGCACAATCCAGGTGCAGATACTCTTACATGAAAATTTAACATGGGCAATAATATTCATTAGACCAGTGTCACATTAAACTTATGAAAAATTGGTCCAAGTTTTCCTGCCGAGAGTCACACCAGTGTAATGCGATTGTCATACTAGTGTCACGTGAGTAAAATATGATTTTTCACACCTAGCATCCAATTTACATCTGAATGCAGTGGGATTTTAACATGAGCTTTTACATACCGCAATTCTCTATGTCATTTACACATACACTGTGTTCCAAATTATTATGCAAAAATTGTTTA
>VIAB01009511.1:67771-78480 GCA_009801035.1 Oophaga pumilio | reverse complement strand
ATCCCACTCTCTCATTGCCATGCCCTCCCTCCATATAATCCCACCCTCTCATTGCCATGCCCTCCCTCCATATAATCCCACTCTCTGTGCCATGCACTCCCTCCATATAATCCCACTCTCTCAGTGCCATGCCCTCCCTCCATATAATCCCACTCTCAGTGCCATGCATGCCCTCCATATAATCCCACTCTCTCGGTGCCATGCAGTCCCTCCATATAATCCCACTCTCTCGTTGCCATGGCCTCCCTCCATATAATCCCACATTGCCATGCCCTCCCTCCATATAACCTACTCTCTCGTTGCCATGGCCTCCCTCCATATAATCCCACTCTCTCATTGCCATGCCCTCCCTCCATATAATCCCACTCTCTCGTTGCCATGGCCTCCCTCCGTATAATCCCACTCTCTCGTTGCCATGGCCTCCCTCCATATAATCTCACCCTCTCATTGCCATGCCCTCCCTCCATATAATCCCACTCTCAGTGCCATGCATGCCCTCCATATAATCCCACTCTCTCGGTGCCATGCAGTCCCTCCATATAATCCCACTCTCAGTGCCACGCACGCCCTTCATATAACCCCACTCTCTCGGTGCCACGCACGCCCTTCATATAACCCCACTCTCTCAGTGCCATGCACTCCCTCCATATAACCCCAATCTCTCGGTGCCATGACTTCTCTCCATATAATCTCATCCTCTCATTGCCATGCCCTCCCTCCATATAATCCCAATCTCTCGGTGCCATGCACTCCCTCCATATAATCCCACTCTTTCAGTGCCATGCCCTCCCTCCATATAATCCCACTCTCAGTGCCATGCATGCCCTCCATATAATCCCACTCTCTCGGTGCCATGCAGTCCCTCCATATAATCCCACTCTCAGTGCCACGCACGCCCTTCATATAACCCCACTCTCTCGGTGCCATGCACTCCCTCCATATAACCCCACTGTGTCTGTGTCATGCCCTCCCTCCATATAATCCCACTCTCTCGGTGCCATGCACTCCCTCCATATAATCCCACTCTCTCAGTGCCATGCACTCCCTCCATATAACCCCACTCTCGGTGCCATGCACTCCCTCCATATAATCCCACTCTGTCTGTGCCATGCCCTCCCTCCATATAACCCCAATCTCTCGGTGCCATGCCCTCTCTCCATATAACCCCAATCTCTCGGTGCCATGCTCTCTCTCCATATAACCCCACTCTGTCTGTGCCATGCCCTCCCTCCATATAACCCCACTCTGTCTGTGCCATGCACTCCCTCCATATAACCCCATTCTGTCTGTGCCATGCCCTCCCTCCATATAATCCCACTCTGTCTGTGCCATACCCTCCCTCCATATATCACATCACCGGTTCCACTGCTCACCTATATGTCAGACCACTCCTTCATCACCTCTGATATTTCTCTCTTACATTCCTATGAGTCGAGCCACTCCTTATTCCCAGTAAGGACTGAACGCTCCTCGCACACCCTGTTCAATACTATAGATATGTTCTGCGCAGCAAACAACCTTGGAAGTGACAAGGATGACTTATGGGCTCCATACAGGCATTAGATTGACAGCTATGTCTCCCATCACTATGCAGGCTTAGCACGGCCAAGACTACAAGTTTCATTGGGGGTAGAGAAGTACAGGATGCCCCAGGCAGCGGGTTATCTACAATGGAAACAAAGGATCACAATATTCGAAATCTCACAAGTGTGCTGCGAAATATATCTGCAACATAAATACACAGGAGCTGTGGGTATGAGCGCCACAGCAAGTCGTTTTATGCAATGCAAAGTGTGAAAGGTGTGACTCCACCATCCATTCTTCACAATGATATACCCAGTAGTAAATGCCACTCTGCTGTGGGAGGTCCGCATCGGGGATACTATGTGGCAGTATAGCCTTATACAACCCTGTTTTTTTTTTACTCATTACAGTTTTTACAGGAACTCCGCCATGAAGAACCGAACGTCTGTGCTTGGTTTGAACAGTCATTCTGTCCTGACAGTCTTTTTGACTGGATCTGCCCATACAACAATCTAATGGTCCAGAATAAAAAGCCTAGAGCTTGCAGCTTACAGTAGATAAAATCCAGCACCGCTGCAGTCTGGGCACCTCTACAGGGATTTAGGGCACCTAGATGACGACACTTTACATGACAGACCCTGGACGGGTGAGCTGGGCCGTTCACTTTTAATATTCTGTTTCCTTATAAACAATACAAAGGAGCTCAAATAGAACTATAACTCGATGACCACGTTAGTAGCAAAACGTCATTATCAAATCTACCCATATACCGAAATTTCTCGGCAACATGACAGTAGGCTGAGGCACAAGCTCTAACACCACTGAAGCTCCTGACCAAGTATTTCACTGGTCCCCAGCACTGTAATGGGGAACAAAAGGCAAATGAGGATTTTTTTCTCAATTATTTGCATATGATTTATTTCCCCACTACTAACAAGAGATGCCGAAGCAGAAATGTCTCCCGGCTAGAGATAATAATAATCAGAGTTTTGACAATAACAACCAGGGCAGCAAATCTCGTCTTTATGAGCGGAGATGTCCCATGATTGTCATCAGAACGCCTAACCACGCAGAGAGGAGGATTCACCACATAGAAAATAACCATCCTGTTCTCTACTAGGGTTCAGCAAATAATAAAACCTGTCTCAGGCTGAACACTGTGCTTTTTAGCGCTAGGACGTAACTCTTGGGTTGTAGGACGCGCCACGTGGTGAGTTGTTACACATTAAACTGCGACAACATTCCAGCCGCTGCATTATATGAGCCATCATTGGAAGGTCGAGAAATCACAACACAGGAAAATTAATTTGTACCGACTGCCTGATGAATATCACGTAGAAGCACACGTCGTTCCGACGGCCTCACCCTACACATAACACTACTGAAGTGCGCCAGATCCCAGGATTGGATCCCGAGTGGTGGCACCTATCACCTTACTGAGCTGCCTGATTGAATGTATAAATTAAGAGGGGAAGTACTGGTTCTCCTTAAAAAGGCCAGCAAAGTATGGAGTCTTAAAGACAATGCTCCATGGGAGAAAAGTATACTCTCTCAAAGAATGGAAGGATCTCTTGTAACTACCACTTAGAAGAGATGGCCACTCCATGAGCCAGTGTTCAACCCTTTACCAAGCCTACCACCATGACCAGAAATAAATGACAAGTGAGAACTCTTACACGTTGTAGTCTCCTGTGTGACATAAAAAAAACCTTTATACTTATGTTCCATGACGCCGCAGTTCAGCATCGGGTCTCTCAGCGCTTGCGTTACATTGTTATGTCCGGTGAGTGCTGCATCCAGTCTGCGGCTGCTGATGGGCAGAATGGTTCACACTTCCATTGGAGGTACGAGTTTCGTGTGAGGCAAGTGCGAGCACTGCAGACAATCAGCCACCACTGACTGGATGCAGCGCTCATGTGACATAACGTCCCATTGTGGGCTGCCCTTCCTTTTTATTCTTGGCAAGATAAGCCGCCGCCAGAGGAGTCTGGCAGCAGCTCTCTCTTAGAGAATATCATAGCGCTCAGCAGAAAGAGTATGAAGGAGTCAGCAGTGATAGTTTCCAAGTAAACAACAGACTGAACCAATGTTTGGCCGACAGCCATTTATATATGGAGCCGCTCACATGTAAATAGCAGAAAACAATCCAGGGACCTTGAATTTGGCACTTTTGTTAGACTATTGTTTACCAGGTTCTGCGATTTACCCTGTCCATCTTGGATAAGTGTAAAAGCAAGTTTAGTGGTACTCTCTGTTACTGTTTTACATTTCCTTTAATAGAAATATAGATGAAAAACATGAGAGCAGGTAATATAAATTGTTCCTTTTCCCTGGATAAATATATTTTTTTTTTTTACAAAATAAAAAACAAAAAAGTCAAAATGTGCATGGACAAAACGTATATAAAAAAAAGACTATTAAAGCTTTTGTGCTCAATAACTTGAGATTTTACTTGTCAAACACTAAGAAATACGTTGGTGCTAAAGTACGGTACTGAAGACAATTCAGCTACGGAGCCTGAAATCCATCTCACTACCATGTGCTGCTTTCTCACAATAAATCTTCTGTTATAATCTCCAATAATCTCCAATTATTCTTGGTCCCTTTGAAAAGATGCAGCGATCGGTGATCCTAAACCCTTACTCCAATTAGGTACAGTGCACACAAATGTAAGGAATATGAGATGACCTGCGGTACCCAGGAAGGACCACTAAGCAATATATGGAGCTGTGGTATTCCAATCTTTACACTGTATATAGACAAACGCCATCAGAGCTGGTAGCAGCTGATCGACAAGTGTACCAGGTGTCAGACCCCCATCAGCCTGAGGATCACTAAGTATAGGTCATTAATATCATACTAATGGACAACCCCTTGAAGTTGAAGTTTTTCTTTAGAAATTGCAAATATAGAAAACATTTGGAAGTTCATCTCGGGTCCTGTACTCTCACATCACTGCTATGAAATGAGCACATTGCGTTACTTCTTATCTTTTATTTCATCATGCATCATGTTTGCCCTTCTGTGGCTTAATATACAGTTCCAGGGATTTGTACAGAAAGCATTCTGTATGATAGGGTCTGCAATGACAGTGCGGGGATTTATTAATTCTAATCCATTAGGTTGCACATAAATTGTACCACAAGTGACGAGTTTTCTTAATATTTAATTGAAGTGCAAAAAATTATCTGAGTTATCCAATTACTCAAAAAGTTATGTTGTGGGTTGAGTGTAAATTAGTTCAAGTTTCTAATTTACCGTACTTTGTATCTGAAAATGTATCAACCAGAGCTTGAAACAATCAATGGGGCTGGCAGGAAATGGAGGAAATGCTCATAGACAGATCTTATAAAATATACCAGACATTGACTTCTAAGTATTTGTAACCAGAGGAACAGAATGGCCGGAAATATGTACTAGATATTAGATACAGGGGAACCAAGGCGAGTTTCATGTGACTAGGTACAGTGGTGAGTGTCCTATGTTTTATCTAACTTTGCAATTTACTTTAATTTTCTAAGGTTCAACAATAGACGATTCCAAAACCGGTCACATGACCCAATAATTGAATGGGGCTAAACCAACAGCAGTCTAAACTGCAAAACTGGGGCACAATATTATGGTCAGGCAAGGATTTCTCCTACTAATTTTCAATGCACATAAACATCAGATTTCCTAACTAAAACCTCTATGCGAACATACACTTATGCATTATACATTTACATCAGTGGTCTGCAACCCGAGACTCTAGTTTATATGAAACTCAGATTCCAGTATTCTATGCTATAGGCTGATATAGTGTTGGATAAATTCAAAGGAGACTCACTCCGCTCTAGGGGATAGGAAATACACATCTACTGACCCAGTGGCGCAACTTGAAGCTCATGGGCACCAATGCAAAAGCTCCAACAGGGCCCCCAATTATTGCAAATCTTTAACAGCACTGGTCTTTTTATATAGCCTCTTGCACGGTACCAACAGCACAACACCGTTGCACTGCGCCTGCGCAAATTCCGCACAGGAGCAGTGAGTCATTGAGCTGATCCCGATGGCACATACGCGACGTGTCTACAAGCAGAGGAAGCCGGTCACATTAAAGGGGTTTTCCCATGAACGAAAGTTCATTTTAAAAATTGTCTGTGTCTGACCGTGTACGGAGCATACCACATCTCCTGGGCAGGGGAGGAAGCAAAAGACGATACTGACATTACAGCAGGGGATCACAGAGGATTCATTTTGTGAGGTAAAATATTTCACTGACTGTTTTTAAACAATATTTTACCTCACAAAATGTAACCTCTGCGATCTCCTGCTGTAATGTCAGTATTATCTTTTGCTTCCTACCCTGCTCAGGAGCTGTGGTACGTTCTGTACACGGTCAGACACGGGGTGAGAGAGACAGAGCACAGGGGGGAAACAGCTAAAACGGGACAGCACATGAGGGGAGAACACAGGAAGGAGAGAGACAGCAGACAAGGGGGATAGCACATGGGGTAGGCAGGTCAAAGAAGAGAGCACAGACGGGAGAAGTCAGCACATGGGGAAATGTAATAGGTGGATAGGTGTAAGTGGATAGGTGGGTGAGTACATGTGGGAGAGATTATCAACGCTGCAAAGCCTGCCCCCCATGGTGACATTACCGCCCTCCTGATGCGATAGCATCGGGGCTCCATCAAGTATACTATAAATCTATTTATATAATCGTCTTATCCTGTCTGTCTGTCCAGGAAATCCCGCGTCGCTGATTGGTCCGGCCGCGGCCAATCAGCGACGCAGGGCTAACTCTGCTCATGTGGTCATGTGACTCACCAACTGCCCATGATGTACTGAACATCTTTTGTCAGTTACAGTGTCTGATGTACTTCTGTCACGTTTACTGAACACAGGTAATACACCGTGACATGAGGTAATACACAGGTGACATGAGATAATACATAAGTAACATAAGGTAGTACACAATAAAATGAGGTAATATACAGTAACATGAGGTAATATGAGGTAATATACGGTAACATGAGGTAATACAAAGTTATATGAGGTAATACACAGTAATATGAGGTAATACACAGTGACATGAGGCAATATACAGTAACATCAGCAACGCAGGGCTAACTCTGCCCATGTGGTCATGTGACTCACCAACTGCCCATGATGCACTGAACATGTTTTGAAAGTCACAGTGTCTGATGTACTTCTGCCACGTTTACTGGACACGGGTAATACACAGTGACATGAGGTAATACACAGGTGACATGAGGTAATACATAAGTAACATAAGGTAATATACAGTAAAATGAGGTAATACACAGTAATATGAGGTAATACACAGTAATATGAGGTAATACACAGGTAACATGAGGTAATACCCAGTGATATGAGGTAATACACAGGTAATATGAAGTAATATACGGTAACATGAGGTAATACACAGTAATATGAGATAATACACAGTGACATGAGGTAATACACAGTAACATCTATTTAATATATATAATCGTCTTATCCCGTCTGTCTGTCTTTCTGTCCAGGAAATCCCGCGTCGCTGATTGGTCCGGCCGCGGCCAATCAGCGATGCGGGATTTCAGAAAAAAGATGGCGGCCGTTAGCGGCTTATCTGCCGCATGGAGGTCAGCGGCGATGCAGCCGGGAGATGACCGGCGCTAGCCGCTGATTTCCCGATAGTAGCCGTGGGTCATCTCCTCTAGAATACCTGGTGCGTTAGAATCGGGCCACCATCTAGTATACTATAAATGTCTGAAAGTACAATAAATAATGGTCAAAACTACATCACAAGAATTTTTATATAATTTTATATGTTTTAAGGGAATCTGTCAGCAGATTTTTGATATATTAATCTGAGAGCTGCATGATGTAGGGGCAGATATACTGATTTCATTCATGTGTCACTAAAGGGTATGCCACACTAAACGAGATCGCAAACGAGATCGCAAACGAGATCACTAAAACGTCACTATTTTGCGATCTCGTTAGCGACCTCGTTGTGTGTGGCATGTAGCAACGATGTGGCCTCTGCTGTGATGTCGCTGATCGTTCACTAGAGTTCTGGACCGTTTTTTGATTGTTGGCGTCCCGCTGGTGAGCCTGAATCGCTGTGTTTGGCACCTTTTGCGAACGACGAGCGACCTCGTTTGTGATGCATGACTGTTTTGTGTCACGGAGTGGCTCGCAATATCTGTAAGTTCTCTTTTGCGTCACAGAGAGGATCACAGAAGTTGCAAAGCAGGCTAGCAGGATGCAGAGAGCAGGAGCGATGCTGGAAATTCCTATGAATCAGAAGCGCTCAGTACATGCTAATGACATCCTAACGACCGCCAAAGTCGTTAAAGAGATCGCTGACCGCTGATGTGTCGTTTATGAGATCTCCTGTTTGGCAGCTACTAGCGACCTAAAAGAGATCACACCAACGATTGCGTCGTTATCGTGATCGCTAACGAGATCGCTAAGTGTGGCAGTACCTTTTACTGGGCACTGGGCTGCTTGTTGTAGTTTCCATGAAATCAGTATTTTATCAGCAGGAGATTATCAGTATAGGACTATCAGTACAGGACTTGTGCCATGTAGTCCTCCTGCTCTGTGTAACCCCTCCCACATCACTGATTAGCAGCTTTCTATCAATGTAAAGTGTGTACAAAAATCTGCCAACAAGTGGTGTGCGTGGGGTTATACAGAGCTCAGCATTCAAAGAACTGTAAGATCTGTAGCAGAGAAAGCAGAGATTGCATCAAAACTGTTGGAATTATATATTACTGGAATCAGTGTCTCTGCACCTACATCATGCTGTTCTCAGGATCACTAGTGGAAATCAAGCATCCAAATTTTGCACAATCACCTTAAACATGGATGGCGAGACTATTTAGCCCGAGGCTGATAAGTGAACCAGTAAGGGGCTAAGTCCATGTGTATTTACTACACCCTAGTGTAGTAAGTCACCCATATTCCATGGCCTCATCATTTTATTCCGTCTCTGAGATCTGGATTATTTCTATTTCACACCTTTATGCGGCTATTCACCTCAACTAAGCAACGACTGAGTCTACTCCAGCAATCTCAAGTCTGGATGTTTTTTAGAACAAATATGAACTATGTTGGATTTTTTTAAAGTTCCTGTGGTGCATTTACACCGCACGAATATTGGGAACAAGCCTTCCTAGATACAATCATTTCCTGATATCGTGCTGTGTAAAGGCCGCCGATCACCCGACTAATGAGCAAAACGCTCGTTTGTACGATGAAACGATTCTTTGGCTTACTTTAAAAAAAATCCTCATTCTTGGCCACAGTACATGTGAACAGGGCTCAGAACTACCATAAGGACGGTCAGCCTGTCTAAATAGGCTAGTAATCAACCATCAGTCGCCAAATATGCAGCCGATGGATGGTCTATCAGCACTGCATATCGGCTAATGGAAATAAGCCTCAAAGGGAACATGTCAGGTCCCCCATACCCTCCAACCCAGCAGCATGTGTATTTTTTGCTAGCCAGCCCTTTAGCCTGGGTTTATATTGCGTTAGAGCAGTCCATTCAACGCATGCATTAAACAGATTGTGCTAACGCTACTCCTATTTTTGATCGCGTTATGCCCGAGGGTCCGTCACAGAATGACGGCACATCGTTAACGCATGCCGATTATGACATGCGTTAGCGATGCGCTACGATATGGCAGTCTATGTGTACGCATCCGCATCCGTTACATAGCGTTAATGCCACTATGTAACGGATGCGTTAAACGCAGCACCATAACGCAATATGAACCCAGCCTTATTCTGTTAGTTACATAAACACAATGAAAAAAGTAGTCCTTTAACTAGTCAATGGGGCGTTAAGTTTCCCAAGACTCGTCGTCCCTCTTTGCATGTTAGGCAGGGAATTTAGCAACAAATATACAATGGCTGGTGGGTTGGAGGGCAAGGGGGATCTGATAGTTCCCTAAAGTGTATTGACCTATGACATCCTTTTATACCATGTGAGCTAGTAATGATATCCCTTTGGGTTATAATCATAATTCTGAGAGCGATGTCTCAATATTTTAATCCTTAACTGTTCTTTTTTTAATTCACAGTAATAAGTGTTGGAGATGCAGGTGTAGCGCTACTGCTGGCGTCCCTGCATGGTGTCCCCTTCACCCTCAATGCAGGGACGTTGGCTTACTCACTGCCCTGGCCCCGGCGTGGTCCTGCTTCCTGTTCTGTGTGTGCGCTGCAGTTCCCAGTGGCGCCCCTAATACGCGTGTGCTCCCCTGCTCTTAAAGGGGCAGCGCGCGCACATGGTAAAATGTTCCCAGCTGACAGCTGGGAGGCATTTAGTTAAAGTGATTCCTGCAAGATGTCTCCCAGCCAATAGCTGGAAGGCATCTTGTATACAAGAGACCCTTCCCAATTGGGAGGTGCCCGAGTAACACCTATAGTTTAGTATTAGGTGTGTTGGAGTGTGCAACTATATGTTGCCAGGTCCCATGTCCAAGTCTTTTAAAAGCTATTCCAGTATCCTGAGTTCCGTTAGTCCAGTGTAGGTTGTCCTTGTTTCCTGTGACCGCTTTGGCGGTGTCATTATCCTGAAAACCGCGTCAGCAATATCTGCACCTCGTGGACACATCGGCGGTACCAGAACGGTTACCCAAGATCTGTGTGTCTGAACCGTCCCAAGTCGCCGTCCTGTCTGCACAGTCTGAACCCGTCCCAAGTGGCCGTCCAGTCTGCATAGTCTGAACCCGTCCCAAGTGGCCGTCCGGTCTGCACAGTCTGAACCCGTCCCAAGTGGCCATCCAGTCCGCACAGTCTGAACCCGTCCCAAGTGGCCGTCCTGTCTGCATAGTTTGAGCCCGTCCCATGTAGCCGTCCTGTCCGCACAGTCTGAGCCCGTCCCAAGTGGCTGTCCAGTCTGCACAGTCTGAGCCCGTCCCAAGTGGTCGTCCAGTCTGCACAGTCTGAGCCCGTCCCAAGTGGTCGTCCAGTCTGCACAGTCTAAGCCCGTCCCAAGTGGTCGTCCTGTCTGCACAGTCTGAACCCATCCCAATTGGTTGTCCAGTCTGCACAGTCTGAGCCCGTCCCAAGTGGCCATCCTGTCTGCATAGTCTGAACCGTCCCAAGTGGTCGTCGTCTCCGTACAGTCTGAACTAGTCCCAAGTGGCCGTCCTGTCTGCACAGTCGGAACCCGTCCCAAGTGG
>VIAB01009507.1:17981-33465 GCA_009801035.1 Oophaga pumilio | reverse complement strand
TCTCCAAGGAAAGAGATCGAAGTGCCGTTTTCACCAGGCTCCTCGTACCACAGGTACTTTGTGGTCCAATTTGTTGTAGTAGAAGTGAAGCGGAGTTGTGGAAGATGTATTACTGGTACCGTGTCAAGCGTGCTAATGGTGTCTTGGATGTGCTGTGTCTGGAGGAAAATAAAGTTGAACTGTTTGAAGTTATTCTGGGCTCTGACTCTGTGCTCTGAATCTGATGAGGAACATTCCAGGGATGAAGCAGATGTCAGCGCTGTGAGGGCAGGTAGCGCTGCTGAGTCCACCCCCCAGCCATGGTTTTACACAAACACAGTATAGAGATAGTTACAGTATGGAGAGGGGGCAGCATAGGGTGACAGAGTGAAGTATGTGTGGAGAGGGGAGATAGTATGGAGCGATGGTAGTCTGGTTTGGCAGTGTGAGGAAGAAGAACAGTATAAAGGGAGACAACAGTGGGGAGAAGGGGCATAGTGTGAAGAGGGGACAGAGTGAAGTGGTGCTGTGAGGAGCCGGTGCAGTATGGAGAGGGGTCAGAGTATGGAGAGAGGCTCAGTAAGGAGAGGGGGCAATGTGACCATGTAACACAGTATAAATTGGGTTATAGTATAAAGAGGCTGCAGAGTGTAGAGAGGCAGTTTGAGTAGTAGATGTAATATTGAGAGGAAACACAGTATGATCAAGGGACAGCTTTGGGGGGCAGTGTGAGAAAGCACAATATGGAGGTGGAGCACTATATGGAGAGGGGGCAATGTGGTGGGAGAAATGAGGAAGAAGCAAAGTATGGAGAGTGAGCATAGTATAGAGAGGGGGCCCAATTTTGAGCAGGGCAATGTGAAGAGGCTGCAGCATGTGGTGGAGGTGAAGACGAGGACATTATAGAGATAGGAACAACATGAGATGAAATAGTGGATTGGGGACAACATATAGGCCATAACTCATAAGGTAGGATGGTGTGGTAGTTGTAGTTCATAACATAAGGGCGGATGGGATGATATAGTGCTTTTAGTTCAAAAGGGAGAACAGTTTGGATAAAATATTTTATATGAGCAGATGATATGGCGGTTATAGTTCAAAAGAGTGGACAGCATGGCGACTGTAGTTCTTAATATGGAATGGTATGGCAGTAGTAGTTCATAAGGGAGAATGGTGTGGAGGCATTATTGTATAAAAGCAGACAGTGTGGAAGCAATATGCTATAAGCGGGATAGTGTTACGGTCATATTTTGTGTAGGGCAATTATTTATTCAGAGGTAATATTTTATGCAGAGAAAATTATTCAGGGGCACAAGAGGCACGGCTCTATAATGACATTTTTTTTCAAGATGTGCTGCAGTAGGGCAGAGAAGTGATAAAGCTGCAGAGATGCGCTGTGGATGTGAAAAGTCATCATGGTGTCTGGACAAAATTGAGAAGAAAGGGATGAGAATGACTCCAGTCAGAGAAGACATCACCTGTAAGGTACTTGGTTGTAAGTGTTTATTATATAAGCTGCAAGTCATCAGCACTGAGGTTCCTATATGAGTCACAGTCTGATGATGTCAAATAGCAAAACTCAATGCATCTACTTACCATTGCTAAATACATACTGGGAGCTTGTACAGAGGAGAACCAAGGTTTTCAATAGCACATTGGGAAACTGACCAAGTCTCAGAATCAATGGACTGCAGCATTCGCCGGCACAGGGACCTTGCCTACCCTGCCTGGAGTACTTTTGAGTTTGGTGACCCTGGTTAGAGCCACACTTCCACATGTGCAAGTCTCTGGGAAGGTGGTGGGGCTAAGGTGTATCCATGTAGATGCCAAGAACTCTCCCATGGCCAAGGTTGATAAATGCACAGACTGTGGTTCTGTGTCCCACCAAGTGGAAGTGGTTAAGGACTTGTAGCATGCTATTGTTACTGGTCAAGATTTTCCTTTGTTCTGGGACTTATGGGCTAAACATGTATCACTCAGTAGTTCAGTATGCCACCAGAATTCGGCTATGGTAACAAGGTCACATGGTATAAGTGGTGAAATTCCTTATACTGTGCTGGCTAAAGAGATGGATGTAGTGTACTGAGCACAGACCAGCATCAGTGCATGTGTAGCAGAGCCTGTGTGTGTGATGTGCAGGCAGCAAAACCTGTGTGCATGATGTGAAGGTGGAAGAGCCTGTGTGAGTAATTTTCAATTGAAAGCCTGTGTGTGTAATGTACAGGTGGTTGAGCCTGTGTCGTCCGTAGGTTATAGAATCATAGAATGATATAGTTGGAAAGAAACCTCCAGGGTCATTGTGTCGAACCCCCTGCTCAATTCAGCGCAGTATTCACTAAACAATCTCAAGCAGATGTCTGTCCAACCTCTGTTGAAGATTTCCATTGAAGGAGAACTTCCCACCTCTAGTGGCAGCTTGTTCCAGGTGGCAAAATATTGCATGTAATCTGTAGGTAACAGATTATGCCCTGCCCTCAGCTTTGCCCAAAGGGGGGATATGTAGCAGAGCCAAGTAGGCCAGGGTTGAGTCCTAGCTCTGCAGGATTTGATTAGATGCACCTGCTCAGCTTTTTTTACTATAATCATGTTCTGTGTTCTCTAGCTGTGTTAGTCTGCTGGATGGAGCAGAATGTAATGTGCTGATGGTTAGTGTTCATACAAAATGTGAGATGGAGCTGAGAGAGAAATGTGCCAAGGTCTCTCTCTTAATCGAGACTGCATGAGTCAGCTAGGAAAGCTGAAATACCTGAGAAACTGCATTGCCAAATTCCCACCTGAAAGCGTTAATCCCTACAACATGTAGATTATGATACTGCTGTTGTGTTCATGTACTGATAGTAGCTCTGATGCTGTATTCATGTACTGATAGTGGTTCTGGTGCAGTATTCATGTACTGATGGTGGTTGTGGTGATGTATTCATGTATTGATGGTGGTTCTGGTTCTTTATTCATGTTTTGATGATGTTTCTGGTGATGTATTCATGTATTGATTAATTTGCTGATTAAGGTTCTGGTGATGCATTCATGTACTGATTGTTGTTTCAGTGTTGTATTCCTGTGCTGAAGATATTTCTTGTATTGCATTCATGTATTGGTTGATTCTGGTGATGCATTCTGAACGGATAACACTGGGGAACAATTTTGAACATAATTTTTGTTGAGTTAAATTTTTCTGTTGATTTAGACTGAAATAGGCATGCTGATTTCAAAAGTGTGGTTGTTTTTCTTCTATCACATTAGATTTTCTTCTCTACGGCTTTTCTTGATGCAATTACTCTAGGCTGGATCTAGGATAGCACTAGTGCTATCCTATTAGTTGAGAGCAAACCACCTTCAAATGGGGAAGGGTGGAGGATGACCTTGGCGACAAGCAACAGGTTATTTGGCTAGACTATTGAGTTACACATGAGACAGTGTGGTGAGAGGTTGTGTGCCACACTATACAGTTAAATGTATTCCTAAAGTCTTACATAAAAAAGTAAACACATTGGCGGTTTTCCATATATCTGAAAGTGAAAGCTACTGCTTCTGTGAGCAAACCCGCCAGAAATGGTACTGTGGATAAAGGAAATCGACCATGCTAGTCAAATTGATACTGCCAAGGACAGTAAATGAGGGCTGGGGATAGCCACTGGATGGCCTAAATGTGTGGCAAAAAAAGTTAACATTTTTGTTTTTAAATATGAAATGGAAAGACAAGAAATCGGAGTAAATAACTCAGAAAATACAGCACCTTTTCAAGGTCAATGATCAAACTCATCTACATACAGTGTGGGTTTACTTGATAAAAACTAGATGAAAACAGCAAAAAAATCAGATGAAGCGTAATACATTTGCAATAGAAAATAATGAATAAAATAAAGCATTAGTACCACAATACTAATATTACTAGAGCCTGTGTTGGATGCAGAATTGATAATATAGTACAATTACATAGATATGGAGGTATAATTCCATTACCATAAGTGCAATGCAGCAATTAGCGAGGTCCTTCATGGATTTCTGAAAGTTGCCCCACTGTGAAAGTGTAACAAAAGGAAGGTCCACAGATGAAGTCCTTAAAAGATTGTCCTCCTGTAAAGCTGATCTGCGAGAGCATCCTCCTGTTATGCTGAGTTGCGAGAGCTTTCTCCTGTCATTCGTTCATGCTGATTTCCCAATATCAAGCGTGTTCCGGCAGAGTCCACGTGATACTAGAGTGATAGTTCCCGAGGAGACTATGAATTGCCCAGGTGGTCAACAACAAGCCCATGTGTTTCAAAAGAACACGGTCCTTCTTCATCAAGCTTGTCTGTCCATTTCATATAAAAAAAAATAATAATTTTTGCTTCACTTTTAGGCCATTCTTTGGCTATCCCTGACCCCATTTACTGTCCTTGGAAGTAACTCTTTGTCTATCACTGTAGTATTCAAAAAAGTTTGCATTTAAGATGTTAGCAGAATGTATTTTTTATCTATACACTTATTTCCTTTCTTTCAGATCATATCTGACTGTCTCTCCTTTTTCTCATTGTATGTGCCTAAACAGCCCTGATTCCTTTTGTTATATCTGTGTCAGTTTTACCTTTCCCACTCAAAGTCGTTCTGCTCCCGTGGCGGTCCCTAGCACGCCAGCACCCGGCTCCAGCGCTTTTCTCTCCGCTATAGTTATAGCCAGCAGCGCCTTCCTTAAACGTTCGGTCAGCGTCCTAAAGTTTATTATATCCTGTGGCGTCCACAAAATAGATGTCCTTACTGCTCTACAAGCTTAATACCAGCTGTTTTCATTTCTGTTCTGATGAAGGCCAATTGTGTTAGGCCGAAAACATTTAACTACTACATCTATTTTGTTTGGATGACAATAAAAGAAACCACAGCTATAAATATCTTTATTTTATTTTGTTCCACTTATTCTTTATTGAGTGCCAAGTTATGCAATTTTACTAGTATTGGGCTGGAGACCCTACTTGTGCACCTAATACCACTGATTTTGAGTGCCGTGTAATTTATCATCAAGATAAGTCTTGGGCCCCTCACAAGGTGTACAAGCAGTGTGTTGAGAGTTTATGGATGTGAACAAAGTGAACACATGATTAGCTGCCATTTGGTATACCTATGGTTTGGCAAGAGCCAAGAGATCATTCCAGTGACTGTTACTTTTGTAAAGTAAAAACTTCAGGATATAACAAGAAAAATAAATATAAAATGGAGTATGTTAGTCTACCACCAGCTATACATCCATTGCCTCATTCAGTTGAAATCCCAGTGCCATTTTTCCTTTAAATACCGTCTTTTCAAGAATAATATTATGGTAAGGAACAAAGTGTCAGCAATGATGAAGATTTTGAAATTGAAAATGTCTCAGTTCAAATGGGAT
Source organism: Oophaga pumilio (assembly GCA_009801035.1). Lineage (NCBI taxonomy): Eukaryota > Metazoa > Chordata > Amphibia > Anura > Dendrobatidae > Oophaga > Oophaga pumilio. Next base: position 28,130 of record VIAB01009507.1, on the reverse strand, counting down.
TTGACAAGTATGAGTTTCAACGATTTGGCATGAGATTTGTGACTATCAAAAAAAGCTTCAGAACTCCTAGCATCAAAAATGCATGAGAAAAACTTTTTTTTGAAAAAGGAGCAAAGGTATCCAACTTTCAATACAGAAAAAAGTGCATTTCTGCAATACTTTAGAAGTGACAGCGGTTTTTTGTATTGCCATAACATACATGGATTAATTGCGGGATTGGAAATTCCAATCTATAACTCAAATGAATGATGACTGTTCATCAATAGCTTAAAACTGAGCTTAAAGTGTGTCCTCCTCCACAATGGCATTATATTTTGTGCAGTCCCAAATGGCTATTCAGTTTCTCTTTGTGAACAATACGGAGACATAAAGAGAGTCATTGAGTTGTTACAATATCACAAACACAATTGAATGATCTGTGTTGACCTTAAAATTGTATGCTTACTTCCTGGTCAGCAATGCGAAAACACTCAGTATCCTTATTTTCTGTTTATGTGGGACAGCAGAGCTCGTGAGGAGCTTTGCCATCTGAAGGAGAAAACCTTGTCAAGGACTTTCTTGGACATAGACAAGCAAACAATTACATAAAAATTGTCCAAAAACTCTTGGAGAGCTACAAATTTTTTTGTTGCAACATGAACATTAAGGCCGGCGTCACACTGGCGAGTTTGATGCGAGTAAGTCGCACGACTTTCTCGCATCAACACCCGGCATGGCCGCCCGCTCTCGGACCCAAATGTGCGGCTGCATAGAAATACATGCAGCCGCATACTCTGGTCCGAGAGCGGGCGGCTGTGCCAGGTGTTGATGCGAGAAAGTCGTGCGACTTACTCGCATCAAACTCGTCAGTGTTACGCCGGCCTAAGTAGCATTTTCTGCATAGCCATCTTGCTAAGTTCCGTGAAACAACACACAAAGACAAAAAGGGTCCTTCAACAACTATCAGGGTTGAATGAATACATTTTATTGACACAAAGAAAATAGATAAAAGCATATAAAAAAGTAGATGCCAACACAGTAGACAAAAAAAATGAAAAACTGAACTGAAATGTGTTCGGGGTTAACTTGCATGGCCAGTATCATGCAATATTGTATGTAAAAGAGTATCTATAATAAACCCAGACACTTATTCTGATGTTATGATTATGAACATAAACATATAGACTATCCGAATTGGAAATTGTCTGCACTTGTCATTTGCAGAGATAATAATAGCAGTGGCTGGCTAAGGTTTTAACCATCCATCACAGTGGATACAATGTAAGTTGATACAATCATTATAGATGAGGTAAAAATATTGAGTGCACAGATCAAAGCAATAAAGTAGGTTCCTAGAAAGCACCAGTTACAAAGGTGAAATGTGCAACATATAAAGTAATTTGCTCAACAGGTAGACAAAGAAAAAGAAATGCTGGGAGGTGTTGGAATATCTCTTAGGTGTATGCTGCATACAAAGCAAAGTCCAATGTGTTACATATTCGTTTCAAAATAATCAATCTATACTAATGTTCATATAATTCATGTTCTGTGTTCAGATAACCCAGAAGCATAGTATCCATACATCAATGTACATACGATCACATTTATCAGAGCATTAGAATGTACTGCAAGCAGGTAGCCCAGAGAATTATAGTCACAGCCATACAACGCAATATGGATAGTCATATGAACCAAGACATTGCGAGGAGTATAGTTACCCAGACCACAGATCGCTTCAGTTTCACTCCCTGACTCACGTTTTGGCCAATCTTCTTCAGAAGACCCTACAAAGAGATCTGAAAGGCAGTAAAAATATTGAAATGGATGGAAAAAGTGTTGAATAGAAGGAAAACAGGATTGGGAATGACCCCAGGATTCATCTCTTGACTCCTAGATCACTGCTGAGAACAATGGTGTCACACTTTTACTCATCTCTAAGGACTGACAATAAAACATTCAAAATCGACAAGAAATTGGACATTACATGAAAAAAATGTTAGGAAACGTTCTTTCCTGTATAATGACTTTTATATAAGGCAAATTTAGAAAGGATGTTTTAAAAAATAATAATTTAAGTAAACCAAAATTGAATTTTTTGGTGAAAAAAATTGGAAATTTCAGTGTAATTAAGGAAGGAAGTAAAAACTGCCAAAAATGTGATGTAAGAGAGACTCAGATACATACTATATTAGACATAAAGGAGGGCCTCATACACATTCTGTTTAACCCCTTCGCGACCTGCACCGTACTAGTAAGGCGCAGGTAACTTCTCTTCCATTGATGTGGGCTCTGGCGGTGAGCCCACATCTTTCCCGGCACATGTCAGTTGTTTTGAACAGTTGACATGTGCCTGGAACAGCCGTGGGTGGAATCGCAATCTACCTGCGGCTATTATCCCATTAAATGCCGCTGTCAAACTCTGACAGCGGCATTTAACCCACGCTTCTGGCCATCTGGCCGGAAATCCCACCCATCGGGGACCCTGTCACGTGATCTATGTGTTGGCATGACAACCAGAGGTCTCCTGGATACCTGTATGGTTGTCACTGCTGGCTTGCTGTGAGCACCGCCCGGTGGTTAGCGCTCATAGCAAGAGAGGTATTTTGCTCCATTCAGGTGATCTGATCATCGCCTGTATGTAGCAGAGCTGATCGGGTTATGGCAGCTTCTAGTCTCCCATAAAGACTATTGAAGCATGCCAAAAGTAAAAAAAAAAATGTTTTTAAAAATATAAAAAAATTAAAAAAAGATTCAAATCACCCCACTTAAGCCCCATTCAAAATAAAACAATAAAAAAAATCAAACATACACATATTTGGCATCGCTACGTTCAGAATCGCCCGATCTATCAATAAAAGAAAGGATTAACCTGATCACTAAACGGCGTAGCAAGAAAAAAGTCAAAATGCCAGAATTACGTTTTTTTGGTCACCATGATCAGAAGATCGTATCTGCACCAAAATGTTATCAATAAAACGTCAGCTTAGCATGTAAAAAATGAGCCTTCACCGAACCCGAGATCACTAAAAATGGAGACACTATGGGTCTCGAAAAATGGCACAATTTTTTTTAAGCAAACTTTAGAATTTTTTTCAGCGCTTAGTTAATAAAGAACCTAGACATGTTTGATGTCAATGAACTCATAATGACCTGGAGAGTCAGTTTTAGCATTTGGTGAACACGGATAAAAAAAAATCCAAAAAAACGTTGTGGAATTGCACTTTTTTTGCAATTTCATCGCGCCTGGAATTTTTTTTCCCATTTTTGAGTACACGATATGGTAAAACCAATGATGTTCAAAAATACAACTTGTCCCACAAAAAACAAGCCCTAACATGGCCATATTGAAGGAAAAATAAAAAAGTTATGGATCTGGGAAGAAGGGGAGCGAAAAACAGAAACGCAAAAATGAAAAAGGGCAAGTTTTCAAAGGGGTTAAATTGTCATGCAATAGTACTCCTATACTCATAAAGGCTATGCACTAAGTGCAAAGCTTACCAAAAATTACAAGCAAGGACATCCATACACACTTGAAGGCACCAACTGGAGTGCCTCATAAAAATATTGTTATCAAAGTACGGGTGTTGTACTTCTACAGTCATAAAAGATCTGCGCAGTGCATAGCCTGCCAAAAATTAGAAGCAGAGCCAACCATACAACCTTGAAAGCACCAACTGTAGTACTTCATTATAGTTGTGGTACGCCTGCACTCCTAAAAGTTATGCAGCGTGCAAAGTCTTCCAAAAATGACAAGTAGGGTCATCTATACACCCTTGAAGGCAACTACTGGATGACCTCATTAAAATATTAAGAAAGTGTACACCTTTAGCAGTCAAATTTTGTTTTTTATTTCAAGCCAATGAAATTTCACAGAAAGCAGGTTTTACAGAACATCCGGATGTTTTAGCAGAAACAGAACAACTTTGTATGATATAATTAAAGGTCATGCACACAATTAGATAGGAATCATATAGGAAACCATGATGCAAGAATAGACCTTATCAAAACCATAAAGATATAAAATGCTAAATTTTATTAAAGATAGTATATAAAAAAACATTATAAGGAAAAAACAACTGAACCAGGTGATGGTGCATGTTACAGAAAAGAGGGTATCAATCACTCCTAATAGTATAATATCCAGGAAAATTTTATATTGACAGATGTCCGAAATAAGAACTACAATCAGCATAATCATAGCAGAACACAAGTAGAATAGCACCTTTAATATAGGATTTCACCTTTACTTGAGATATGAACATGCAACCAGGTCTCCTACGTGCGTTTCGGCGCTTGCTTTCTTCCGGGGATGAACATCTGGATGCTGTGGTGAGCGATGATATCAGGAACCTAACCGCTCACCACGTTATCCGGAACACAGTGAACTTAGCATGAGAACCGCTGGCTGCAGTGATGAGCAGTGATGTAATTAAGGTTACTGCAGGTCACCGACAGCGGTACTCATGATAACCTCTGTGTGAGCTGGCCATGTGTGACCTGCAGTAACCTTACTGTATGGTCACCTAAGTTCATATCAGCTGGTTCTCACGCTGCACAGTGCCAGTGCCGGACTGATCAATGACCGAGAGTCCATATTCACCATCATCATGTCCATGACATCAGTAATGCGACCACTCAGCATGGCATCCGGAAGACAGTGACAATAGCGTATGAATCCAGCTACTGTGTTGAGCACTTATGTTAGTAAAGTTATCACAGTTCATAGCCGATGAACTGCGGTAACCTTACTGATGTCAGTGCTCGCAGTGTGAGAAATTTCTCATATTGCGAGTTGTGAGCTATCTATATTTAGCAAGTAGCTGGGATCAACCAAAAGGTGACAACTATACATGAAACATACCTATTTAAAATGTGAAGAAAGTTTATAGGCCTTCAAGACTAAAGATTTAACCTTTTATACCAGTTAATGAGGCATATGTAACACAGCAAAACACTATTAGGAAAACACACTCTACTGCTTAGAACAATTTACTGAGCTGCTATGCTAGGCTTATTTCCTCAGTGTAGAATCCTAATGCTTTTTTGAATGTATAATAGACATTAATTCTTGTTCTGGAACATATTAGTGCTGATATTGCACCTTCCAGATTACATTAATTCTACTAAATTCATATGTTTTTCTTTTAAATTAATTCAGTGCTACTGTATTTATTGAACTTGGATTATGTGAAAGTAGCAAAGCAGGTTACAGAATATTTGGACTAATTATCCAAAATGTTAATACCACCTGAGTTATAATTTGCCCTGTAGGCCCCCTTTCTGCAGCTCTATTTTGGGTCCTGCTGTAAAATGGCTGAGGTTCTTACTCTACTATGTGCCTCAAATGATGAAATTAGGAGTTACATTCTGTTCTTCGGCTGTAATGTTAAATGGCGCATCAGAGGTATAATAATCCATTTCTAAAGATCAGCAGACCAGCGCTGTTGCAAGTGTATACCACAGGAGTATGCAATGCTAGTTGAAAGAGAATGCCCAGACGTGGTGGTGCTCAATTGTGCAGCAATACAATCTTCAACAAGTACCAGAATAGAAGAAAAATGAGTGCACTCACCACTGCCGAATATTTTGTGCTTTTTTATTCCAAAGTCATATGAGAATAGAGAGTGAATCTCTCGCATTTAAATATGCTTGATCTTGCCCTCCGAAATGAAGCATAATTTGAAGTGAAACAGCTGTAATCCAGTCTGTCTGTCTTCACTCTGTATTACCATATAACCTTGGAATAAAAAAAGCACAAAATAATGCGCAAGTGGTGAGTGCCACTCATTTTTCTTCAATTATCATAATTTTTTACAGATATAAAAAGTCTTGGAAAAAAGGAGACCAATTTTATAACTCCGGTTTAACTTGCACTGTGCTTGCACATGGTGGTTTCATCTTCTGAGATGCAGAGGCACAAATTTAAACACAACAAATTAGCAGTTTCTTTCACTAAGGCCGGGATCACACATGCGAGAAACTCGCACTATTTTCGTGCGAGTCTCTCGTATGAACACCGGGCACTTTCGCTTGCACTCGGACCAGAGCGTGCGGCTACATAGAATTACATGCAGCCGCACGCTCCGGTCCAAGTGCCGGGTGTTCATGCGAGAGACTCGCACGAGAATCGTGCGAGTTTATCGTATGTGTGATCCCGGCCTTAGTGGAAATGTGGTTCCTCCTTTATTTTTGCACATCGCTATATATAGATGACCCTTTCTGGTTCAGGCACATCCAGCAGCACAAACCTCAAGCTTATCCCCTCTATAGGACAATTCCAGTGACCTTCTCATCTGCGGCTTTGTTTCCATCCACTCTTTAAGATCTTATCTTAGTGGGTCCCATAATTTCTCTGTTCTCATCCACCATTTTTAGTGTATTAGACCACTTGGCCTCACACAGCTTTGCTTCATTCACTCTGTAAAATGGTAGCATCTCAGTGGGCTTCATAATAGGTAAGCACTACATGAGCAGGCTACTCTAAACCACCCTTCTGATTTTAGGGTTGAATTCTTTTTTATTACTCCCTTTCTGACATCGGACATAATAATCACCAAAGTCCCAGTGACCGTATTAAAATTCTGGCACCATCTTACCTGTGGGCGGATGGTGTCATCATCCTGGGGTATGTTGCCACCCTCTCGCAACCATGATCGCTGTGATTGGCTGTTCAATTCTGAACAACCAATCGCAGATTTTCTCAGATAGCCTGATGTCCCAACCTATGATCAGTGCTCCAAAAGCATCGATCATAGGCATGGCCTAGACCTGCTGATTGGCACAATAAACGATTACATTCATCGTGCCAATCACAGGGCACAGCCGCGGTGTGACCGCGCTGTGCCCTGGCTGTGACCTGCCTATTACCTGCCTAAGATTGGAGCTGTAAGAGCACCGATTCTAGGCTAGTGCCTGGCAATGCCATACATGGTCTGGACCCGCTGATTGGCGCGATTGACGATTACATCGATCACGTCAATCACAGGGCACAGCAGCGAAGTGACCGCGCTGTGACCTGGCGGTGCTCTGACTGTGACCAGAGCTGTAAGAGCACCGATCCTAGGCTGGTGACTGGCAATGCCAGTGTCACCAGGGCCAGCTTTGAATGGTGTGTTCGATGACATCATTGATTGCACCAATGACAGGGCACAGCAGTGGTGTGACCGCTCTGTGACTTGTCTGTGACCGTGCTGCAGGTCCTCACAGTAGCTGAGGATTTGTGCAGAGCAGTCACACTACAGGATCTATACTGGGCTGGGCTTTGTGGTGCCACAGAAGCATGTGACAGCACAATCCCTCACTGGTGAAGAAAGAAGAACAAAGAACAGAGAAGAAAGAAAACAGAACAGAGAAGAAAGAAGAGAGAACTGTGTTTTGATCCCTGATCCCTGCCCAATCTCTCCTCATTCACCCCAATCCTTCTCTTTCCCCTTCCCCTTCTTTTTATCCCTTACACCACCTTTTGCACCAACTCCATGCACACATCCAGCAGCCGCCGAGCATTGATTGGTGACGCAGTTCACCGATCAGCACTCGTGCTCGCTGATTTCCACTTTTATTTATCACCCTCCTTTGCACCACCTCTGTGCGCACATCCATCAGCCGCTGAGCTTTGATTAAAGATGCAGTTCACTCATCAAAGCTCGTGCCTGCTCTTTTACACACTTTTCTTTTTCACCACCTCCGAGCGCATATCCAGCAGCTGCCAAGTTTTGAGATTAGTGACACAGTTCAACTCATCTGAGCTCGTGCCTGCTGTTTTACACACTTTTCTTTTTTGCCATCTCCGTGCGCACATCCAGCTTCTGCCGAGCTTTGATTAGTGACGCAGTTCACTAATCAGAGATCGTGCCTGCTGTACACTTTTCACTGACTTTTCTTCTCCATGGAAGTGAGCACCATTTCCGGTAACTAACTCTTGAAGCTCATCAAGAGAATGCCAAGAGTGTGCAAAGCAGTCATCAAAGAAAAAGGTGGCTACTTTGAAGAACCTAGAATATAAGAAATATTTTCAGTAGTTTCACATTTTTTTGTCAAGTATATATAGTAATTCCACATGTGTTAATTCATAGTTTTGATGCCTTCAGTGTGAATTTACAATTTTCATAGTCATCAAAATACAGAAACATCTTTAAATGAGAATGTGTGTTCAAACTTTTGGTCTGTACTGTACATAAAAAAAAATGTTGCCCCGTTCGTCCCAAAAACGCTATTCAGCAGAGGAGGCATTTGCTTTCCTTGCCTCCAACATGGATAGCGAGGGTGAGGATCCCACATTTCTTTATTTTTCAGATTTGTCCTCCTCGTCCTCTTCCTCCTCCTCGTCTTCGTCCTCAGGTGCTGCTGAACCGCCACGCAGACGTCCCAGGACAGAAGGTGAAGCAGCACCCCATTCCAAAATATGAACCAGCGCCCCCATTACTGACTCCATATGGACCTCATACCCTGAAAATTATGAGCCACTGAATCCTGATTTTGTGGCACAATCAGGAGCCAAGTTTGACACCATCGGCCTCAAAGAAATAGACTTTTTCAAAGTCTTTTTCTCTGAGGAATTTGTTAACCTCATGGTGGGCCAAACTAATTTGTGCGCTCATAAATTTTTTTCACAAAACCGCAATTCATCATTTTCTAACTGGTCTCCTGTAGACGCAGTTGAAATGAGGCAGTTTTGGGGCCTGGTCCTTCACATGGGAATTCTGAAGAAGCCAGAACTTTGGCAACAGTGGAGTGTTGATGTTTTATACAACACTCCAGTGTTCCGAATGGTTATGACCCAGACACTTTTTGAGGCCATCCACAAATTCCTGCATTATAACAATATTGCACTGTGTCCTCCTCTAGATGACCCCAACTTTGACTGTCTGTTCAAAGTTCGGCCGGTGATCGAACACTTCAACAAAATATTTGCTGAAGTGTACGTGCCCCAAAGGGACATCTGCGTGGATGAGTCCCTAATTCATTTCAAGGGGAGGCTCAAATTCTGTCAGAACTTGCCCAGTAAGAGGGCCAAGTACAGAATTAAACTCTATAAGCTGTGTGAAAGTACCTCAGGGTACACCCACAGGTTTAGAGTTTATGAAGGGATGGACACCTGAATTGAACACCCTGAATGACCCCCTGTCCTGGGAATGAGTGGTAAAATTGTGTGGGATTTGGTGCACCCACTGCTGGATAAAGGTTATCACCTCTATGTTGATAACTTTTATACCAGCATCCCACTCTTTAAGTCCCTCTCTGCGTGAGGTACCGCAGCCTGCGATACTGTCCGCAAAAATCAGGCCTCCCAAAAACGCTATTTGGGCAGATGCTCAGAAGGGGTGACAGCAGAACCCAATGTATTGACCACCTGCTGATGGTCAAGTACAAGGACAAGAGGGATGTCTTTCTTGACCGCCATACATGGTGATAGAAGCACCCTCTGCACTGTACGAGGTACCTCTGCACAGATCTGCAAACCGGACTGTGTACTGAGGTACAACAAAAACATGGGGGTGCTTATCTTTCTGATCAAGTCCTCCTGCCGTACAGTGCTTTGAGAAAGATAATGGTGTGGTACAAGAAGCTGGCTGTGCACAACGTACAGATGGCAATGCTCAATGCTTTCCTGCTGTCACGATGTTCAGGCCAGGCCACCAGGCCAAAGTATCTTACCTTCATTTCCAGGAGGTAGTGATCAAGGCCTTAATCTTTGGAGATCAGGAAGGAGCGGGCCCCAGTACTTCCGGAACTGAAGGTGCTCATATCTTATGAGGTCAACATTTCCCGGGGGAGTTCCCTCAAAGTGGAAAAAAAGGAAGGTCGCAAAAGAGGTGCCGAGTGTGTTACAGAAGGGTAATACGCAAGGACAGCATTTATCAATGCGACACCTGCCCTGACAATCCTGGCCTGTGCATGAAAGCAAGCTTCAGACAGTACCACACCTCTATGCACTACTAAATTCATTTCTAACTTACCCAACTGAGGTATGACAACCTGACTAACACTACACAACTGACATATGACAACCTAACAAACACTACACAACTCACTTATGCCAATACATTATAAAATTCACATACCAGGGAACAGTAGATTAGTCCCAAAAAGGGGGCACTTTTTGGGCATTGCCACTGTTTAGGCACATCTGCAGGTACACTACCGGTCAAAAGTTTAGGGTCACTTAGAAAT